>OZ018330.1:102387930-102625677 GCA_963969495.1 Ceratothoa steindachneri
TACCCTACCTCCTCTGAGGTAGAGGTCGTTGCCACTTACCATAAGGGCAACGACTGAAGTCTCTGAAATCTGAGACTTCTCGGCCTCAGCTCTTACCTGCATATTCCCACAACCTGGAATGCAGCTCACCTTAACGCTTGTGCGAAGGCGGGCCGCTAGCAGGGGCTTCAGACCCCGTGCTTGAGAATCACCAATAAGGGTGACTCTTGCACATTTGACTGCGGACGACTTAGTCTTTCCTTTCGGAGGCGACTTGCCGCTTTCCTCTTGTATCTCTAATTTTTTTTTCTTCTTCTTCTTATTCTTCCTCTTATTCTTCTTCTTGACTTCCTTTGCTATCTCTTCGTTTGTTTCCCGTTTCTCTTCTTCTGCTTCTACTTTCTCTTCTTCTGTTTCCAGTTTCTTTTCTTCTCTTTCTACTTTCTCTTCTTCTCCTTTTACTTTCTCTTCTTCTCTTTCTACTTTCTCTTCTTCTATTTCTACTTTCTCTTCTTTCTTCTTTCTTTTCTTCTTTTTGGCTCGTTGAGGAAGCCCTTCAGCAGAAGAAATCGGCTGTTGGACGTCCGGAGCCTTCTCGCCTGAGCATCTGCATCTCTCTGATTTTAAGAGTTGAACTTCCCTTTTAAGGAGGGAGTTCTCCTCTCTCAGTTGAGCGATGTTCTCGCCCAGGCGCTTCTCGAGTTCGCAGAAGTCACAGACACTGACGCCATCTGTGAGTTCCTTGCAACTCCTTCCCCCGAAGTCTTCACTCCATCTATAGACTTTGCATATTTTGCAGGTTAGCTTTCGAAACGGAGGACCATTCTTCTTCGCCATCTTACAAAAATCTCGGACCATACGCATTAAAAAAGGGGTTTTTGGTTGTGATTTTCTCTCGCACTAATCTCATCCGCCTATTTCCAGGAGGTTTTCGGTCGTTCGGCGAACAGAAACCCTTTGATCAAGCACACCAACCCTAAGGTCTCCCCTGGGCCGGACGTCCCCAATCGTGCCGCAGCTCCCAACTGAGCAGCACGAGAGCCCCAGTGAACTGGTTCTCTGATTTTTCGACAGGGGTGCTTGAGGTGTAACTGTCTTCCTACTAAGCCCTACTAATCAACTAAAAACGGCCAGACTTGAGGCAAATAGTAAAGCTAAGTGCCCACGACTTCATCCGAGATCTTTAGCTGATCTGGCAACCAGCAAGGCACAAAAGCTCTCTCTCCAAAGATCAGTTGAGCCTTTATTCACCAAGTAGCGGTCACAGGGAGCTGGTCAGGCAATTACACGTTAGGAGAAAGCTTTTAAGGGGTACCTAGCATTTCTCCATTAATCGTACCCCAAACGCCTAAGATCCCTTCAATCTCAGTC
The DNA here is from genome assembly GCA_963969495.1 of Ceratothoa steindachneri. Classification (NCBI taxonomy): domain Eukaryota; kingdom Metazoa; phylum Arthropoda; class Malacostraca; order Isopoda; family Cymothoidae; genus Ceratothoa; species Ceratothoa steindachneri. Next base: position 102,389,281 of record OZ018330.1, read on the forward strand.
TCTTGTAACCTATGAGTGCTCCAAGGCGTTATTTAAAGAGGTTCCAAAGCCTCTCTTCTCACGCGGCATAAGGGAGCTGGTGAGGCCCTTATTAATAAACAACTTATGTGTAATAGAGATGAAGGTTTTTTTTTTGTTATTGGGTTTTTGTTTTGATTTTTTGACAGTTGAAGAGAGTTGGTGAAACTTAGTACTAACAGAATCGAATGGGTTGGTAGGGGGATGCAAGGAGACGCATCAAAGAAGTGGTAGAGAAGTTTGACAACCCTTAGTCTGGATCCTACTACAGCTACCTTACTGGCATGGGTGACCCTACCGGACTAAAAGTCCCCCAGCTTAGCTAGCTTAACTCAGGCAGATCACGCAAGCTCTCTCACCGACGACAAGGTGGCTGTGTTGAGAGAGAGAGAGAGAGAGAGAGAGAGAGAGAGAGAGAGAGAGAGAGAGAGAGAGAGAGAGAGAGAGAGAGAGAGAGAGAGAGAGAGAGAGAGAGAGAGAGAGAGAGAGAGAGAGAGAGAGAGAGGAGAGAGAGAGAGAGAGAGAGAGAGAGAGAGAGAGAGAGAGAGAGAGAGAGAGAGAGAGAGAGAGAGAGAGAGAGAGAGAGAGAGAGAGAGAGAGAGAGAGAGAGAGAGAGAGAGAGAGAGAGAGAGAGAGAGAGAGAGAGAGAGAGAGAGAGAGAGAGAGAGAGAGAGAGAGAGAGAGAGAGAGAGAGAGAGAGAGAGAGAGAGAGAGAGAGAGAGAGAGAGAGAGAGAGAGAGAGAGAGAAGAGAGAGAGAGAGAGAGAGAGAGAGAGAGAGAGAGAGAGAGAGAGAGAGAGAGAGAGAGAGAGAGAGAGAGAGAGAGAGAGAGAGAGAGAGAGAGAGAGAGAGAGAGAGAGAGAGAGAGAGAGAGAGAGAGAGAGAGAGAGAGAGAGAGAGAGAGAGAGAGAGAGAGAGAGAGAGAGAGAGAAGAGAGAGAGAGAGAGAGAGAGAGAGAGAGAGAGAGAGAGAGAGAGAGAGAGAGAGAGAGAGAGAGAGAGAGAGAGAGAGAGAGAGAGAGAGAGTGTGTGTTACAAGGAGTTTACAAGGAAAGAAGGTACCCTAGGAGACCTTACGGTCCATTCAAAGAGGGTACCTTGGGACTAGCAATCGAGCGGGCACATGGCTGCTCAATTGTTTTGCGTCCCTAAACGGCCACTTTTCAAGACTTTGTCTAGTCTTGACTTGAACTGGTCAACAGATTCACTGTTGACAACTTCCACTGGAAGTGCGTTCCACTTACCGCAGATACTGTAGGTGAAAAAATTTCCACACAGATTGCGGTTGTAACGCTTCAGTTCAAGTTTGAAGCCGTGATTGCGCGTTCTGTTCTCACTCAGTGTGAAAATAGCCCGGTAGTCAACATTGTCGAACCCTTCGAATTATTTTGAAAACTTCGATGAGCTGACCACGCTGTCTACGGGTTTCCAGCGAGAACAGATCTAATTCCCTTAGTCTATCCTCATAACTTTTATGTCGGATAGAGGGAATCAGCTTGGTTGCCCTGGCTTGTACGCGTTCCAATCTCGCGATGTCCTTTCGCAATGAAGGACTCCAAAATTGTACGGCATACTCCAGGTGCGGTCGGACAAGTGAGTTGTACAGGCACAGTACAATCTCCTGGTTCCGATAAACAAAACTGGCGCTTAATATAGCTAGCATCCTTTGGGCCTTTTTCTCCGCCTCAATGCACTGTTTCGAGAACTTGAGGTCACTAGTGATTGTTACACCCAAGTCCTTCTCAGTGTCACTCGATTCAAGAGCAGTGCCCTTAAGGATATACTGAGATTGGGGGTTTCTGTGGCCGATATGCATCACTTTGCATTTCCCCACGTTAAAAGGCATTTGCCACGTGTCCGACCACTTCCCAATCTTCCCAAGATCTTGCTGCAGGCGGGCAGTATTTCCATCCTTTGCAACGTTTCATACCAAGCTTGGTATCGTCGGCAAATTTGGAAATCTTCGCAACCATGTCACCGTCCATGTCGTTGACGTAGATGATGAATAGTAGTGGTCCCAGGACAGAACCTTGAGGCACCCCGCTAGTAACGGGCACCCACTCAGAAGACTGTCCATTCACCACCACCCGTTGCCGTCTGCCACTTAGCCAGTTCTCGATCCAGCCGGCTACCTTTCCGTCTATGCCAAGCGCTCGCACTTTCCGGAGAAGGCGGCGGTGTGGTACCTTATCAAAGGCTTTCTGAAAGTCTAGGTAGACCACATCCACCGCCTTGTCCCAATCGTGCTCGCTGAAAACGAAGTGGAAGAATTCTACAAGGTTCGTCAGGCATGACCGTTGCCTTCGGAAGCCGTGCTGGGAACTCCTCAGTAGCAGGTTTGACTCTAAATACGACGTCACTTTGTCCACCATGATGCTTTCCATGAGTTTACCGACTATCGAAGTGAGACTGATAGGTCGGTAGTTCGACGGTTGGTTACGGTCTCCTTTCTTGAAGATCGGAGTCACCTCCGCCTCACGCCAGTCTCTAGGAAACGCATCCGGTCCGGATTGACATGTTAAAGATAGCGCACAGATGTCGTGATACTTCATCGCACACTTCCTTCAACACCTTGGGTAGAAACCCGTCCGGTCCAGGGGACTTATTCGTCTTTAGGTCAGCGATCTTTTTCTTTATTTCTCCTTCAGTGAAGTCCATTGCCTCCAGCTTTTCCCCCGAGTAGGAATCCGTCGGCTGGGGAATGGGACCACACTCTTCAGTAAACACTGAAGAGAAGTAGTCGTTGAGGAGGTTAGCATTTTCTGCATCTGAATGCTTTAATGTCCCCTCCTCATTCCTCAAAGGGCCAATCGTTCGACGGGATTGGTTTACGGCTGTTCACATATCCAAAAAACTCCTTGGGATTCTCTTTACAGAGTCTCGGCCACTCGGAGTTCCTCAGACCGCTTAGCCGCCCTTATGCTGGACTTCACTCTCCTGGCTAGCCTCCGGTATTCGTCAAAGTCACCCGAGATCTTCGATTGCCGGTACACATTTCTCTTCTCCCTAAGCAGTTGGCCGATTTCTCGATTAAACCACTTTGGTTGAACAGACGACCGACGGGGGCATTTCAGAGGGATGAAACGCGATTGAAGACTCATGAATGTGGTTTTGAAACTGTTCCAAGAGTCTTCAAACAGCCTCGCACTCTTCTAGCCTCGCGTCAGTCAGTTCCGCGCGTAGACCTGCAAAGTCTGCTCTTCTCAAATCCAGTTTCCTTGATTTACTAGTTGCAGACTCTGCCTTGGGGACTTTGACTACGAATCTAATTAGTCGGTGGTCACTGCCACCGAGCTCTTCGCCAACAGAGAGGTCCTCAACGATGTCATCCTCAGAGGTGAAAACCAAGTCGAGGATATTGTCTCCTCTCGTTGGCTCTCTCACCCATTGAGTGAGGAACTCGTTTGTTCGTGAACTCCAGGAGTGGTGCGTTCTCGCCACAGGGTTCTCTGGTTTCCCAGTCAACTTGTGTGTTGAAATCACCCATGACGATACACACTCTGTCTTCGACAAGTTCTCCTAGTAGCTGGTACAGATCTCTGTCCTTTTCAACGAGTTGGGCAGGAGGTCTATAAAGCACCAGGGTCCTGTATTTGGCAGCACCTATCTCTAGGTCAACACCTAGTAGTTCATGGTCGGATACGATGTTGCAATCCGTCGAGTTGAGAGTATCCTTGACATACAACATCACACCGCCACCTCTCTGTCTGGCCTATCTTTCTGGAAGAGCTGGTAACCGGGAATCGTGAATTCGCCTTCAAAATCTCGGCTTGAGGTTTTAATCCACGTCTCCGTTATGGCCACCATCTCAGGTTCCTCTGTTGCTACGAGGCCACGGAGCTCAAGAAACTTATTCCTGATTGACCTCGCGTTGAACAGAAGAACTTTTAGGGAGTCCCCCAGTGTAGGACTCCCTACGCTCTTCCGTTTCCCGGCTTCTTTTGTGTGGTAGTACCCCTCTTTGCCACATCTAAGAACGTCGTTCCAGGAGTGACACGGGCATACTCTCTTATGTCCGCCTTCACTCTGGGTCGGACGCTCCTCTGCGTCCGCTCTACGACATCCTGGATTAGGTTACAGAGTACAGCCTTTCCCTTGAATGAAAGGTGCACTCCGTCCCTTTGGTAAAGGTCGTTTCGACCGTAAAAGGTGCGGTAAGGGTCCAGAAAGAAGACCCCTTCCGCGTACAGAGGTCGGACAGGCGCTGGTTCAGGATCACGTCCTAGAGTGAGCTGTCCGGCTAGGACCTCTTCTTGGGAGCATCCCTACAACGACCCGTTTGCGAGTTCTCAATCCACAGTCGTCCACGGCTCCCATGACCGTGTTGAGAATTTTCTCGCTGGGGCCTACTTTGCCTCCTCGGAGGTAGAGGTCATTCCCACTCACCATCAGGGCAACGACTGAATTCTCGGAGATCTGAGATTTCTCAGCCTCTACCCTGATGTGGTGGTTTCCCCGTCCTGGCTGGCAGCATACCTCCACACTAGTGCGAAGGCGGGCCGCTAGCAGGGGCCGCAAACCTTGTGCTTGGGAATCGCCCACAAGGGTAACCCTCGGACATTTCCGTGCAGCAGAGGTTTGATGCTTTCCTTGCGGAAGCGAACTCTCGGTTCCCGCTTTCTTCTCCATCTTATTTTTCTTCTTCTTTTTCTTATTCATCTTTTCCGCGCTATCTTCCTTTGTTTTTATCTTTTCTTCTTCTGCTTCAACTTTCTCTTTTTCAGCTTCTACTTTATCTTCTGTTTCAACTTTCTCTTCTTCCTGTTTCTTTCGCTTCCTTTTCTTTTTCTTTGGGGGTTTATCCGTAGCATGCGGACCTAGCTCTGGGGGTAGTCAAGTTGAAAGAAAGGCGCATTTTCGACACTTGTTGTTATTCATTTCAATAGAGACGGGAACAATGCAAACGCAGCCAAAGTTCGTCGCGATATGTGTGCTGTGTACGGAGAAAATGCTTTACGAGAAAAGACAGCTCAAATGGTGGTTTTCACGTTTCAAAAACGGTCATTTAAATCTCAATGACGAAGAACGTTCTGGTCGCCCCATTAAGTTGGATGAAGATCGGATTGAACGACCTTCTTCATGAAAATCCTCGTCAATCGACTAGAGAATTGGTTGTACAACTGGTGTGTGATCAGAAAACTGTAGCGAATCACCTTCATTCGATGGGGAAAGTTCAAAAAACTCGGTGCATGGGTTCCGCACGATTTGGGCGAAAGCAACAATCTTCAACGCCCCACGATTGCCGCAGGTTTGCTTGCTCTTCACAAGGCTACTCGTGGATATAAGGACATATTTCTTCACCGCATCATCACTGGCGACGAAAAGTGGTGTGTTTATGTCAACATGAACCATCGAAAACGATGGCTTAGCCCCAATATAAAACCACTTCCGCGATTAAAGCAAGGACTTCATCCACGAAAGACGATGCTCTGTGTGTGGTGAGTTGTGAAGGCATCATTCTTTATGAGCTCCTTGCGAACAATGAGATTGTCAATGCAGAACTCTACGTTCAACAAATATATCGACTCGCCGAAGCTATTCGTGAAAAGCGACCTCATCGACGTTATGGAGTCCTTCTGCAACACAACAATGCTCGTCCTCACATTGCCAATATGAAAAAAGACGCCATCCAAACGCTTAATTGGGAAATCCTGCCGCATCCTCCATATTCACCAGACTTGGCTCCATCGGATTTCAATCTGTTCCGATCGCTCTCCAACAATTTGTGCAGCGTTTCGTTCAATACTGATGATGAATTAAGAACCTAGTTATACGAATTCTTCGAGTCAAAATCCAGAGATTTTTATTGCAGCGGCATCTTCCATATTCGCCAGACTTGGCTCCATCGAATTTCCATTTTTTCGATCCCTCTCTAATAACTTGTGTGGTGTTTCGTTTAATACTGATGTGGAATTAAAAACTTGGTTAGACACATTCTTCGAGTTAAAATCTAGAGATTACTATTGCAGAGGCATCGAAAAACTAGTTGAGCGTTGGGAAGAAGTCGTAAATAACAACGGAGAATACATTATTGATTAAATTACATATTTTTATCAATTAAAAAGGAAGTTTTTTCTAGAATTGTTAATGGTAATGAATAAATTTGATAAAACCGCAAGAACTTATTCCTCAACCCAATATAAATATTTGGTTGTACCACGTAGGGAAAAAGAAAGATTGATTGGAACTAACACTTTCGTTATCTTAATAACATTTTCAAACTCACAATGGTTTATGAAATAGAGACAGTGTAATTATATAAAACCATGTTTTCCCTATAAGGTCAGATTTTTTATGGCCTCTGATAAGTTTGATTTGAGGAAGAAAAAATAGGACTGAATCTAAAGAAAAGAAAATGGGGCTAATATTTTCATTTATCTCCTTTGTGCTGGAGATTAGGAACGATTCAAAGATATTTCTGCCAATAAAATCATTTATATTCATTATCGTATCTGCTTTTAACCAGTTAATTTGGTGGGCCATCTTAACCCCGTGGACGGCCAAAGCATTATTTGTATATCCCTTAGATACTGCATTTTTGATGTTGTTTAATTCTTACAGAGATATTTTCAGAAGTTTGACCTACATAGAATAAATTACAATCCAAACAAGGTATACTATATATACATTATTATCGTTCCTTGGGCTGTGTTTTATTAGCATATATTTTAATGTATAATTGTATTTAAAAGTTGTAAGTGTCTCTGTGTATATTAGGATTTTAAATATTCCTGGCCTAATAGAGTGCCAAAGTGCCACTCGCCATAACGCATCCTAAGCACTTTCCTGAGGGATGGGACGCAACCACTAATGTTGCGAATCGCTGCTTCAAGGGAGTCTGATTTTCCTTATTAATTATTAACACTCTTCTTTTGTTTCTGGCAGGTGATGTTCGGGGCGGCAGGGAGGCACGCTAGACGGCGCTCCAGCCTCGCGTCCGTGTCCAAGTCCAAAAGCGGCCTTACTCCGTCAGCCTCCCAAGCACTCTCTCGCCCGTCCTCTACCAATGCCCGCCGCCTTCAAGTGCCTCATCCTCGCTTCTCTCCCTTAAGCCACCTCCGACGCCCTCCTCCTCACGGCCTTCTCATGTAACCTCCCCCGCGCATTCCACCTCTCCTCCCCTCCCGTCTTCCTCGCAACACCCTTTAGGAAGACGGAGAGCGTTGCTTATCCATAAGGAGGACGAATGCGGAGGAGAAGCCTCGATTCAAGGCGTCCTCTTCGAGGGCGATGAAGAAGAGGACGAAGAAGGGAAGGAAGAGTTAAGGAGAGATAGTGACACTCACCTTCCTCTTAGAATAATACTTAAATCTCTCGAAGAAAAGGGAAGGAGTGATTCCGATGAAAATGATGATCAATGCTTGTCAGGAGGGTCTTTTCCTAGATTGGGTACAACCTTTGTGGATCACGAGGAAGAGGAGAACGCGCAGAAAGAGGAAGAAGTGGAAAAGAAGATGAAAAAGAGAAAGACTAAAGAACCAGAGAAAGGTTGTGAAAAAATAGTACAAACTTTAACTTCTGAAGAAGAATCAGAGGAATCGAAGGAAGAAGAATTAGAGACTAAGAATGAAATGAGTGAAGAAGAATTCGACGGATGTAAAAAAGAACGAGGAGAAAAGAGAGAGAAGAAAAAGACTCCGCGAAAGGTCTCGAAGGATCGGAATCCTTAGTGGGAGCTCCACTCGGCGCCTCGTTCGCCTGTCGATTCCCACCGGGGCGACCTACCGTCGCCGTAAATCATCCCTGGTCGCGGCGCCTCCCCTAAGGCGACGCAGAGCCGTCACCTTGAGTGATCACAAGACCTGCGCTATCGTCCAGAACAATATGAAACTCGGGCTCGGAGACATAATGTGAGTACAATGAGAAATAATGGGAGTACAATGAGTGCATTCAGAGATTTTAGTCCCGTCTTTCTTTTTCTTTCCCTGAGTCTCTCTTAGACGTCATTGGGAAGCGTGCGGCGAACCTCTTCTCAGTCCGCACGCGATCAGTGACAATATTTGCCTTTTCCACTTTTATTCTACAACACAAAGTGAGTAAATTCGAGTCGTTTTATTTTAGAATTTATTGAATAAATTGAGTACATGTAGTAACAAATTGCACAATTAAGGTGGAATTAATTATTAAAATTCAGAATGAGACGCACCATACACAGGCTTAGCGCAGTCTCCTCGGGTAAAAAGGACCGAAAATAGCAGGGAATGATAGAGAGGCGCAGGCGTAACATACATGCATTATTTAAAATCAAAATTTAAAGCGAAAACCAAGGAGGGCATCTCCCGCAGAAAATTTGGAAGGAGAGATCAGTAACGAAAGTGGTGAAATGGAGGAAGTGAAAATATGTGAAAGATATATAGCTGAAGATAAGCCTGCAGGCGTTGGAACCTGAAAATAACGCATCTAGTACGTTGGGGGCAAAGAGGGCACGCAATTCAAGAGCGGCACAAAGGATTCACACCCAGCCCCGGCTAAAACCAGGGCTCTCCCCGTTCCCCCGGCGTGACCCCTGTAAGGGGCACGGTGATTTGCTTTCCTGGCCACCGTGCTGACGGGACTCAGCGCCCCGTCCGGCTCCCGCTTAGCCTCTTCTCCTTTTTCCTGACACCCTGTCTTCTTACCCTGTTTCCTCACTTTCCCGACTACCTCTACCACATTTTTTTTTGGTTGGCCTCTAATTTCACAGGGTAGACGCTCACCAGATTCCTCTCACCCAACCATCCCAGATCAGGACTAAGGGGAAGGGGACAACGCCCCCTCACCCCCCGAGTCTGCCCTTGTGCAAGCTTCTCCTCAGACAGCTGGGGTCCCCGAGGCCTCACATGGAGAAGAGAGATCTCATCCCCCGGCTGGTGCCCCTGTGACAGCCAAGACCTTCTCCATTTCAGAGAAGGATCTTGCTGAGGCTGGTCCATCTGGCATAGATGCTCTTTTCGGCGAGATTCAGGTGGGGGGAGGGGAGAAGCGGGTTCATCTCACCCTTCCTTTTCCTAAAAAGAAAAGGAAGCGTAATACTAAAAAGACTAAGGACTCCTTTCCCTCTGTGGAAGCCACGAGGACGGGCGGGTCGTCTGCTATTTAGGTATGCAACTACGCCAAGATCGGCACGTCCGGCGCCTGTATTGCCCCATGTGGAAAGTCCTAGACAAAGAACAAAAGTGCGCAAAGTGAAGCCTCGATTACTTCATGGCTCCTCATTCAGAGATTATCTCTTTTTTTTAGCCTGCTGGCTTCAAACGCTTTCTCGTAATTTGTTCCACTCATTTTAGCATGTTGACCAAGGGCAACATGATCCATCAAAGGAGAGCACTAGCTAGCGTGATAGATATGTAGCCGAAGGTAAGTCGTTTCTCGGACGCAAGCCTTCTGGCGAATGCGTCGAATCTCTCTGAGGCGGCCATGATTAGTGCTCTTCGGATACCTTATGGCACGCCGGTGAGTGTGACGACGCACTTTACCATGAATTTCGTTAAAGTAGTAATTTATGCAAATGAACTCGTTGACTACTCCATATATGACATTATCTTAGAGCTGGCCGACCAAGTAGCGGTCAAAGTCGAACATGTGATGAGAAAACAGGGATGAGCTTCGAGATCCTCCCTTCCTTTATGCTCTTCGTCACGTTCTACTGTTACAAGGTCTCTGAGTCGTTGCGTGCCGGCTGGTATCTCTACCGCGTGAAGGCATTCGTGCCACTGCCGTTGAGGTGATACTACTGCCATCGCTTCGGCCATACGACCATACGAATCGCTCATGTAGACGTGCAAAGTCGGGGCTACCCAATGTCGGTGTAAGCTGTTCTAAGGCTGCACACGATAAGTCCAAATCGTGTGTGACCAAGTGTGTCAATTATGGAGAGCCGCACCCCACTTCCTCGAAGCAATGTTATGCGTATCTCCTTGAGAAGGAAATCATGGCCGTTCAGGCACAGGATCCTCCCTCATTTCCTAAGGCTAATGACTTGGTACGCTCGGCGCTGACTGGGAAATCCTCTGGCTCAATGTTAAAAAAGACACCCTCTGCTCCTGGCTCGTCCAGGCTTACGATCACGGTTCTTTCCTCGCCCATTTGGAACCCTTCTGCGGGTTCTACCCACCCCGGGCGCTCCCCTGGTAGAGATGGCAGCACAAATGATTCACACCCAGACCCGGCTAAAACCAGGGACAACCTTCCCTTACCCAAGCGCCTCCACCGAGTAATTAGAATCACAGGAGGCAATACCCCTGAAGTTGGTCGTGAGACCACAAATGGAGGACAACACCAAAGGAGCTTCGACTCCTACACCCACACACAGTGCAAGGCTGAGTGACTCAAATCCGGGAACTCCGAAGCGGAGACGGAAGCAGAAGCCGAGACTCAAATCAACCAAGACTCTCCTGCCCCCCGCAAGGGGCTCTCAATATCACCATTTTGGTGATCTGCCCTGTGGACCCGGTTACGTGGGCAGCGGCTCTGCTCCTCCTCAGGGCTGACGTGGAGACCAACCCGGTCGCCACAACATGAACATGTACTCTATGCAATAAATACATCACAAAAAGACAAACACCCATATGTGCAACAGCGCCACAACACACTGGGTACATCTCAAATGCACAAATACTGAAATCAAACAATTCACAAAACACTGGATGTGCCTAAACCACCAAGCACCACAACTATCAACGCCTACCTAACCACAACCAACAAACTCACAACCCACACTTCCACAAACATCACAAACCCCTAGACAATCAAATAAACGAATCACACAATAAGAACCTAAAAAATACTACAAACAAACATAAATGGACTGAACAAGAAAACGACAGAACTCGAGCACCTCACGAACAAACATGAAATAGACAATCATCGTCCCAGAAACCAAACTCACAGAAAACCCCTCAAATCTCCATCTACACAGCAATCAGAATCGACAGAAAACACAAAGAGGGAGGAGGCCTCATCAGACCCCCTTCCCAAACAACATAAACACACAAAAAAATGAAGCACAAATCACCAAAATCCACATAAGCAAAACTAAGCACTTACACTTCACAAACTTCTACATCCCTACCAGAGACACCACGGACCCCAACTACCCAAATGAAGAAGCAGACATAACAAACTTCCTCACCAACGCAACCATTCTCAGGAATTCCATAATCACAGGAGATATCAACGCACACTCAGAACTTTGGAACTCACCCACAGAAGACCACAGAGGAGAACTCATCGCCAACATCATCCAAAACTCAAATCACATAAGCTTAAACACAGATACTTCAACCCGTCCACCCACACACCCCAACCAACTACCCACTTCGCCAGACATCACCACTGCAACAAACATCCTACACAGAAACCTCACCTGGAACACGACACACGCTCTCTCCTCTGACCATCTCCCCATCTTAATCACATTAAACTCAAAAACAAACTTCAAGCTACAATAAAACTTCAATACATACACAAATTATTACAAGGCAAACTAAACAGAATACACAAAAGAAATTGAACAAGCACTCTCTAATATCCAACTCCTAAAAGATTCACAGACAGCAAACAAAATACTAAGCAACGCCACCCTACAAACAGACAAACATTACATCCCGCGTGGAAAAATACATAACACAAAAAAAACTAGTCCCTAAACCGGTTCAATCAGACCCCTCATAGCACAACGGAATAACACTAGAAAAGAAAACCCATCTGTGAGGGAATTTCACGTGGAATTTCTTTTCCAGCCCGGAAGTTCCATGTGCTGGAGAAGATTCTGTTAGGCTTAAACTGGTAAGCCTACCCCCCCCCTCCTTTCACAAGCGGTAGCCTCGAACCGCGTCCACCACGATTCACCTATACACGGGCTAGAATAACCTCGGCAAAAAGATTCAAGAGTAGAGCTGTTTCCCACTACCCCCCGTCCCCCGCGTGGAGAGCCTCAGACATATATATTGCTCGTTTCCCATGAAACCGACACAGAGTTGAGAAGTCTCGCCCGGACCCCAAGAAAATTTTCCTAGTTCCAAGTCAGGTGCTAACAACAAGGAAAAGTGACAGCTGAACTATTTTTGTGTATTGGAATTAGCCCCAGCCAGTGAGGTAATTCCATTTAAAGATCGCTACCGAGTGATTTTTCCGACTTCTCTCGTCAACTCCTGTCGAAGCCCTCCTCGTTCACCCCTCGTTTTCGGGTGGCCGAAATACTCTCCCCTGGACCGGACGTTAGCGCCTCCCCCCTCCCTTTTTTTGGAGATCCGTCATCACTTTAACATCCCGCTCAGAAGCTTCGAGCGGCCTCGCCTCACGTGCAGAAGACATCCGTGAAGCCTTACCCTGACTTCTCACCCGGAATCCTCCGTAAGCCAACCCCTCTCCCCCTTCAGTAACCCATTTGTGTTAATTCCCCCCATTTAAAGAGTCCCCTCCCGTAACACATTAATTTTAACTTCATAGTCCCATTTATAACTACAATCCCCCCCCCTTCGTTTACTGATGTGATTTTGCCCATTAATTCTTTGAGGTAATTTTACCCATCAATTCTTTCATTATTTTTATGTAAATAAAATTATATTTTTGTAAATGCCTCTTTAAATAACCTTGAGCTTTGCCATTGTCCATAATTTACCTGACCTCGTTGCACTCTTTCTCGCTACTCAGCCCGTCTAAACTAGTGGTGTTCCTTCCCTTCGTCGGTTCTCCTGTAAGTTAAGAACATAAGAACATAAGAAAAGAAGGAGACTGCAAAAGACCATTCATGGCCTACACTTTGCAGCTCCCCCATAGATATAATATGGTATTGATGTAATATAATGTCATACCACGACACCATCAGACCCAAACATTATAGAAGAAAACAAATAAATAGATCGCGCCATATAAGAACACAAGCAAGAATTATGGAAACATTACCTAGACCATCAATAGGACCACAAAACAAACACACACAAACGCTGGAAAAACATTGCTGGCCTCACAAACAAAAAAACACACAGCCACAAAACAACACCATTATCTTCAGAAACAAAGAAGCCACAACACCCATATAAAAAGCAACAAATAATTCACAAACACAACCATTCACCTAACAAAAAATGAAAACAGGAAAATAGACAGTCATACAAAAAAAAACCTCCCTAAACCACAATTCACAACCACAACAGAACAGACCATCAGAGCCATAAAACAAGCAAGAGATAACAGCTCTCCCGGCCCTGATGACATAAACATCAAACACCTTGGTCAAAACGCCATAAATCTCTTCACGCAAACTTACAACCTCGCCATAAACACAAAAAACATACCTAAACAATGGAAAGTAGCACAAATAATCCCAATACCAAAACCAAACAAAGACATGAACAAAGGAGACCCCTACAGACCAATAGCGCTGCTTTCCCCTATATCAACCTGGAGGGAAAGTATACTGTTATTTCTGTGTACATTCCACCGTCAGCCGACTTCGACGTGGGGCACTTCCGCCGCGTCATGGGACGGTTGCCGAGGCCCTATCTCTTGCTGGGAGATCTGAATCGTAGACAAACCCTCTGAGCAGACTACTCGATCGATCCTAAGGGTTAGATCCTTGCCGACCTGATCGACGACCTGGAGATAGGTGTCCTAAATGTGGATGAGTTGTTTACGCATCACTGCACAAGAACAGCTTCATTTTCATGGTTCGATCTATCTTTCTGCTCTCCCGATGTACAGACTGATTTTTGATAGGGGGGTAGTCGATGACCTCCATGGTAGTGATCACTATCCCATTCAAATATCATTTTCTGGGCCGATGCCGCCCCGGTGGTACTTGGCGCGGGCGCGGGGGTCTGTATTTCAGGAAGTGACTAATTTATCTGTCTCAGTCGAGGAGTTTAGGTCGGTAGATGAGGCCGTTGAGTTCTCCGGCAACATCATTGCCGCGGCCTAACTACTATTCCCTGAAGGTCTGGCCGTTTTGCACGCCGACCACTCCCGTGGTGGTCAGCGTAGTGTGAGACGACCCTCACACTGAAGCGTTATGCCTACATACGTTATAAGCGCCTCCCAAACGATTCCACTGTCGTTTAATTTCGTCGAGCAAAAGAGAGGTTCCGGGATATTTCGAAGCACGTCCGCCACTCTTCTTGTCGGGCAAACGTGTCTTCACTTACCGGGAAAGAAAGGTATGGAAGCGAGTCAAAAGGATTTGGGGCAAGTTCTCGCAGGCACCCCATCCAGTTCTTTAGGAGAATGGGACCGCAATCTAAGACCCCGCTTCCGTGGCGGAATCCTTCACGACCGCTTTCTCTGCATTATCTGCATTCTTCGCAGAAACCTTAAGCAACAGGTTTACTCTGAGTGAGTTGCGCTCCGCTCTCGCTTCGTTTGCAGACACCTCCCCTGGTCCGAAAGATGCCCTGTACACCATGCTTCGACACCTGGCTGAGCGAGGCATGTCCTTTCTGTTAGATTTGTTCAACAGGATCTGGGCAGAGGGTATCCTCCAAGAATCCTTGTGAATCGCTACTGTGCCTGCTTTTCGCAAACCGGGAGAGATCACACTGCCCTAGCTGGTTTCTCTCGGGCCAGTAGCGCTCCTGGTTCTATCTTGGACGCCACCTTGAAGGGTATTACCTTTGGTCATTTGTCGCCACGCCTCTGCTCTCAAAGCTTGTACAGCGCCGGAAGAATTGCCTTCGGCCTTTTGGAGCACACTTCCTGTCACGCTGGAACCATGCCAGTGTTTATGGATGGCTCCAAGTCCCAAAAGGAGGTCGGTTTCCACGCCGTATCCCCTCTGTTTGAAGTCAGCGGGATTTTGCCAGGCGCTGCGTCTGTCTTCGCGGCCGAGCTGGTTGCATTACAGCGCTCAGGACGTTCAGATTACGCGACGTGCCTGGTTCGGAGACAGGATTGTGATTTATAGCGACTTTTAAAGCGCCCTAAGTGCTCTCAGGGCATTGGAATCTCCGCATCTCCTGGTTCGCGAAGATATCGAGATTATCTTCTGTTGGGTTCCTAGACATGAATTGCTGAGAATGAGAGCGCCAAAGAGTCCGCGAGGACTGGGCGACCAGACCAGCGTTTCGCTCTTCCTCACACCTACTATTTGGCAGGAATACGGGCAGCTCTCGGAGCTGCTTGGTAAAGAAGATGGCAGACGATCGAGGGGAACCTAAACTTGCCTGCCATTGCGCCGCGACTGTTCCAATGGACCTACTCCCCAATGCCGCGACTGTTTCAGGTTACTTTCTGTTGTCTCCGAATTGGACACCCTCGCGGGACCCACCGCCATTTGATGGAGCGCTCGCCTGCACCTTATTGTGACGACTTCGTTGTCCCTCATACTGTTCGGTAAATTCTCTTTGAATGTGCCAGTCTGGGTGATCTTTGCGCATGTCACCAGTCCCGGTACCGGGATGAGCGGGGTCGCTACCGCTTGTCCCTTCTACTCGAGACGAGTTCGTACACACTTACTTTTGACTTCTTGGATGAGGGTGGCCTCCTCCACCTTATCTAATTTTTTTGTTGTTCTTGTTTTTTTGTAGGTCGCACATTCCTGCACCGGGGCCTTCCCTCGACGCCCGAGCGTGCTTGCTGCCCTTTTTGTTTTACCTTTTTAATTGTTATTGTTGTTGTTTCTTTTTGTTTTGTTTTTGTTGTTGTTGCTTTTTTCTGCATACTGTTATTTTAATTTAGCCTAGTGCTAGGCTGTCGTGAGTTCGGTGACTTATGCCCAAGTAGGCAGTCTCCAGATCGGCTCTTAAAATAAAAATAAAATAAAAATTGAGCTCCTTGTAGAGGGCGCCAGCAGTTAATGTGCTCTGAATTTGAAAGTATCGCAGGGCTTTTGCCTTGGCCATGGAAGCTTGTAGGTCTTATTAAAGATGACATCCCCAAGGGCCTTCTCAGTGTCTACGGAGGCGATTAGGTTCCAAGTGTGTACCCTACCCTTTATTTGGCATGCTAGCTTGCTCCTGTTCTCCTCCTCCACACTGTTCTATGCTGACAAATCGACCAAAGACACAATCACGACCTCTACCTCATCATCTTCGGTCCCTTCATTAGTCAACAGCTGTTCCACAGAGTATCCTAACAGTTATCGACGTCAACCCGATTCCGTACAGGGGGGTAAAAAACAAGCCTTTCCTCCAAACTGGGTCAAGTCTATGTCAAAGTTTCTCACGTTGTCTGGTCTAATCTTTGTGACTTTCCTCTCACCGCCGACGTCAACGTGGATGTTCTCTTTTGTCTTGGCAAGAGCTTTATAGGTGTTTCTTCTCTTCGACCTCACACAGGCTAGCAAGCCACGCTTCCTCTGCCTGGTATTGCTGTCCATCCAGTAGACCGTCATACCCAAATATCCCTTATTGGTAGCTATCCAGCAGTCAGCAGTTATCACCCTCCATTGACCCTCGTTTAGAGTACGGAAAATATAAAGAAATCAGTCTTTATTGTAATTAAAATGTTAGTATAATTTATTCTAAGTACAATTAGCTTATTATCATATCAAGTAAAGCATAGATTGAGCTTTTTTATTATTTGGTTTTAATATTAAATTGTCTAATAAGTCACCGACTAGATATTAGATTCTATTAAGTAGGTATTTAATTGGTTATATGGTACATAACCTTATTAGTTGTTCCTTCCGCTCGTCGTATGACTCAATGAATCTTCTCCACAAGGTCCTTTTGGAGGGAGTTACTTTGTTTTGCTGGATTTCAGGGCTTGGAATACTTACTGGACCAATAGCAGCCCACCATATGCAAGGGGTACACGCCGTAGATGACCAAGTTGACAAGTGCCTTGTCTACACATTCGTGGGAGACGTCAGCACCAGAAGCACTTATGCCAAAGGATTCGCAAATAAACAGCTGGCGAGGTTGCTTGTTTGACTCCCTCACAGTAGGTGGAGTGGCTCCATCACTTGGCAGACTTAGTCTAGAGAAATGCCGCTTCTAACCACAAATTGATGCTGCTCGGAAATCATCCTCTACCTCTATGCAGTTTACAGGATGCTTCTTCATGATGTGGCTCTTAATGTTGTTTTTGTTACTCTTGTGGGCCCTGACATAATGTTGCTTGGGTAGGCAGACCTTACATTGAAAGATATAATTGTATTCTCAGGTTCATTATCGACCTCGGCCGCGCGATGACATCTTACTCATTAGCCACAGCAGTTTCCTGGCAGCCCCGTCTATACTGGCCGACCTCAGTTTCATTTACAGACAACTGAGACTGGTGAATACACTCTTGCGATGTACTTGATTGTGACCTAATACATAACTATGAGTCTATGATTATTCCACATTCTAATGATTTTTTGGTTTAGAATTACTATAACTGTATCGATTTGATTACTGAAATGACGATTTCAAATGTTCCTGACCTAAAGTAACCTGTAACAAAAAATCGAAAACGGAGTAACAGAAATTAACGGAAATTTTAACGGACGTTAACGATAATCCGTTAACTTAAAAAAATAGCGTTAATAAAAAAATGTTATTAACGGATTAACGCGTTAATGGCCACCACTTCTCTTTTCGGTGCACGTACATATATTTGTATACATTCAAGACTATTTGAACGTGTTTTGTTAATTGTAGCGGTTGAATCTGGCATGGCCCAACGAGTGTATGAGTGCCGAAAATACAAAGGCGATGT
This sequence comes from Ceratothoa steindachneri, assembly GCA_963969495.1. Lineage (NCBI taxonomy): Eukaryota > Metazoa > Arthropoda > Malacostraca > Isopoda > Cymothoidae > Ceratothoa > Ceratothoa steindachneri. Next base: position 102,406,913 of record OZ018330.1, read on the forward strand.
TCAGGTTAATTTATAAAGCAAACATAACAAAAGTAGTAAAGGGCAAAAACAAAAAACGTTCAAAGAGAAAACTCAATAACCAACAGAATAAAAATAAGTGTCACGCACAACCTCCCATGCGGTGGCCTTTCTTCCTCGCTCAGGGATCACCCGACCCAAGCAGTTTAAAAAAATGAAAGGGATTGAGGTGCACTCCTTTCCTTCCTAAATTTCTATCAAACCACAACCTTGCGTACCGGAGTCGGCCCACAACACCCAGGAAAAGCGGTGGCGATCCTGCTCGTCAAGGCATTATGATGGATACCAACCACCAGGGCTGTGGAGTCGGTAGGCTAAAACCCCGATTCCGACTCCTTAGATTTTCAGTAGTTCAACTCCGAACTATTGCATGAACACTGGGATGATAGGTTTCCCTCTTTATTAAATTTATCATCTGGCTAATTTTTCAACTCATATTTAATAAATAATCATCTTAAGGGGTTGAATAAACTAAAACGTGCCATATGGAAATTTAATTCATAAAAGAAAACGAAATTCAGAGTTTTGGGGCATTTCAAAAGAAAAAATTTCCTGATATGCATAATTAAAACGAAAACTTAAAAGAGAATATATATATATATATATATATATATATATATATATATATATATATATATATATATATATATATATATATGCCATGAAGCCTGTATTTAATATTGAGGATAAATCCCAGAGCCACCAGAAACGGATGCAACATCTATTATCACTATGTTTCGAAAACTACATGTTTTCATCTTCAGGCTAGAATAAGTTTACGAAAGGTAATACATATATATAATATATATATATATATATATATGTATATATATATATATATATATATATATATATATATATATATATATATATATATATATATATATATATATATATATATATATATATATATATATATACGAGGGGCGGTCAATAAGTTTTGACATTCGGATATAAGGAAACGAGATATGAGGAAAAGTGTTTTGTTATTTTTCAATATAACTACCCTCGAGGCTTTGAATTCCAGACAACCAGAAATCTCCCGACTACTGTTCAATCTACTCCTGGACGGCAAGCTGGACATCTACTTCATCCCAAAACCAGCGTCCACGCAATGCAGCCTTGAACTGGCGGAATAGAAAGTAGTCGCTAGGGGCCAGATCTGGACTGTAGGGGGATGGTTGAGCTCCTCGAATCCGCACTCGCGCAGGGCAGCTTGTGCAACTCTGACCTTGTGGACAGGGGCATTGTCGTGGAGAAGCAGGACACCGCGTGTAAACTTGCCGCGCCGCTTCTGACGGATGCACTTCTTCAACCCAGCCAGTTCCTCGGCGTAATATTGACCTGTGATGGTCCTTCAACGAAGCGCATAGTCTACCATCAACACTTCCTCAGAATCCCAAAAGATGGTGGCCATGATCTTCCCGGCTGAGGGTTGGGTCCGGAACTTTATGGGGGTCGGAGAGCCCCTGTGCTTTTTAGGCCATGCTTTCGAGCTTGGTCTTGGGATCCCAGTGATGGACCCACGTTTCATCACCTGTCACTATGCATGACTCGAATCCCGCCGGGTTTTGGTTGTACAGGAGCAGCAGCTCCTCCGACCTTTGAAGACGTTGAAGTCGATCATAAGGCGTGATGTTTCTAGGGACTCAACGGGCAGAGACCTTGGTCATGGCCAAATTATCGTGGATGATGTTGATAACACTTCCATGAGATATTTATTCCAAGTTCTCGCTCGATTTCTTCGACCTTCACCCGTCGATTTTCGAGGAGCATCCTCTCTACACGGGCCACATTGTCTTCGTTGGTCACGTCTGACGGGCGTCCTGGATACGGGTCATCTTCAAGGGACTCACGACCATGGCGGAACTCCCTATTCCAGCGAGCAATGTTTGCATAGGAAGGGGCGATGTCGGTGTACACTGCAACCATGCGTTCATGGATCTCTTTTGCATTCTTGGCTTTCTTGGTCAAAAATTTGATCACTGCGCGGTGCTTAAGCTTCTCCATTGTTGAAAAATTTGTGACTGACGATCTGCGATCAGCTACTGCTTCTTAAATAGACGAGGCAGGAGCGTGCGGCTGCAGGTCCTGACTTGTCGTAACTTGTCCTAACACCCCCACAAGTAGCCATCTGCCTTCCTCTGTTTTGCCCTACCGATTCGCAAAACTTATTGACCGATCCTCGTGTATATATATATATATATATATATATATATATATATATATATATATATATATATCAGTAATTCTTCCATTGAAAGTTTAACTTCAGTTGTTCTTTTCAAGGGAATTTATTGGAAACCATGCATTCAATATTGAATGGGCCATGTTGTTTACAATAAAAAAAAGCAAGGTATGTGGTGGTTGTGCATTCTTCCTAAACATTTTTGGAAGCTCTTCCAAGAATCTTCTTGGAAGATTCTGAGAAGACTTTGATAGTGGGTACATGTGGATATAACGCTACAAAAAGTTATTTAATGATATAATTTAGATAAAAATGTGAAATATTGTTATTACTCTGGACCATAAGAAAATTTCAAAGACAACTTTCTAGGATTGTTTATCTTTATAAGATAAAAACAGGAGTCTGATGTTTTTAACCGACTCCGATCTCACCACAAATGCCTCCGACTCCGACTCTACAGCCCTGATTACCACGCACGAAGTCCCTCTTGACTGGGACATTCGACCAAAAGGTGGGATGTAGTCTAGGACTCCAAGTAATCGTTGCATAAAGGGTACGGGAAGCGTTCCATCCGATGGTTCTGCTTCCGGCAAGTGTATCCGATTCGGACACGACAGAAAATGATTTGATACTCGAGGCATTGTTGTTGTTTTTAATTAAATTTAAAGCGAAAGTCAACAACAAAACTCTCGTCGAAAATTTGCAAAGAGACCAATAAAAAACGTGGGCGAAGATAGGGAAGCAAAAATGTGTCGAAGATATATAGCCGCAGAACATCTAGTGCATTAAAGGATAGGGTCACGGAAAAAAGTCAGAGCGTGAGTACAGGCCGTCTCCCATCTGCTTTGCCAATGCAAACGAGGATTGCTCTTTTTCCTGCCGCATAAACAGTCTGGCAAAGAGCGAAAGGGAGATGTGATTGGTTCCGTATGTACAGGGAGCCTGATCCCTTCAACAGCGCGCTTTTTAACAGCTTTACAGCAATACATATACTTTTATGAAGCAGCAAAGGATAATATTTTCATTTCCAGAGTCACGGTAACCATGACGTTGCAGATATTGCGAACAAGGGAATGTGTTGCTTGGTTGTTTTTTTTACTTGAATTTGAAACGCAATGCAATGAGGCCGTATCACGTAGAGAGTTAATAAGTAGATATTTTTTAAGAAAGTACTGAATGTGAACAAAGAGAAAATAAAGAAAGATATAGCACCGGATCATCCTGTAAGCAGTAGGGCTTTTGGGGAAGGAAAGGCACTCAATCCTCCAGATTTAAATCGTAGTTGTTACCCATGCTACTCCAGACATCCACATCGGGGCGTCGATCATAAGCCTCTATATAAGGAAGGTTCGTAAGCCAACGGTTGCCAGCTTGGGACCAGCTTTGTAGGGCGCATCCACAATAGATGCTCGAGTGCAGATGAGTTAATATAGCACGCGTAGTCAAGCTTTTAGCTAATAAAAGAGCAGCAAAACGCAATTCTTGCCATCAGTTCACCTACTGAAGGCAACCGAGCGTGGAATGTCAATGCGTGGGTATGCACCTCCCTGGTGAGGCGTCGGTCGATTTCAAGACCAAGGAATCGGTGCAAATCCGCCATGAAGGTCTCAGCGTGCTCCATGTAAAAACAGGTGAGGAGCGGTGTGATTGCCACGACGTTGGCATAGAATAGAGGGTTTCTATGATACTGCATAACCACACGGCATAGGTTTCCTCACTCGAAATTTAAAATATTTTTTTATTGCATTCAACTCAGCTGTCATCGAGGGAACAAACACCGAGGAAAACAACAAAATCTGAATAGACTAATTAATTAATTTAATATACTATAAAACAAAAATTAAGAGACCTCAATATTAAGTAGTGACATTTATATTTTAATAAAGAATCCCCTACACAACTCAGGCTTCGATCTGAATCTTACCGTGGAAGACGCATTTCCCCAACCATAAAACGGCAACCATGTACCTAATCCAGCCACGCCGGTATTTCCTACAATTAACCATACTGTTGTACATGAACCCAAATTTTAGGTTTTATTAATGGATAACCACATCGTTTGAAATTCATGAAAGACTTACTTTGATCGGAGGTTAGACGTGAAACACTGTTAAATTTCTTTGGATTAATATTATCGGAACTTGCAAATGACTTGGTTTTGGTCTAGAGCAGAGGTGGGGAAACTTTTTTGAGCCATGGGCGAAAATTTCTAATGAAAAAGGTCAGCGGGTGATAAATAAAATTTTACTCTTGTATCTTTGTAAATGTTGTTCATATTTATTACACGGTGCGATATACTCGTGCATTAATATCTAAACACAAATTAATACGCAACATTTTTATGGGATTCCACCACGGAAATTGGATATACAAATATTATTTAAATTTCAGTATTGAAAATTTGTGCATACAAATATATCACTCAGGGACCTATGAAAATTTGGCCCGCGAGCGAGGGCTTTCCCTGGTCTAGATGGTGGATTTGAGAATCCATCCTCTCTTTTCTGGCACTGCTTCCCTTTTCGGTGTAATTATGGGCACTTGTATAAAGGGTCAGCTGAAGTAATAAGATGTTAGTCTTTTACACTATTGTTCTTAAGTAAAGTGAGTAATTCGAGGAAACAGTAAACTTTCACATAGTCTTCCACCATAAAATGGAAAAGAGCTTCATAGTTTTCTTCTACCTTGCTAGATCTAACTCATCATCGCAAAATGTCTGATCGTGTTATCGGTCGATGGCGCTTAAGTTATTACGGCTTTCTACGGTACACTCCCAAATCCATGGTTTCCAAAGTTTGGTGTACGATTACCCACAGAAATAAACTAGGTAATAGATTAACGCAATGCAAATTTGGATAAATAAAACGAAAGTTATCTGGAGATAAACACTTTAATAGAAAAATGTTTCCTAAATGATCCGAACGCTTAGGGTTCTTTGTATAGAGAACCGGCATTGTTGTCATAGCAACTAACTTCTCTTCAACCTCATGCACGTTAGGTCATTCTTTTGTCAACTATCGTGCATGTAACATTCATAAGAAACCTGTCACGCCTCTCTCTGTCCGCGACCCCGCAGGAGGGGACCCTGTGTATCCTGTTACACTTGATACCTGGAGAAGCTGGACGTGCCCCCGGCCGGAGAGCAAATTTGGGAGGCCACGTCAGTGGGTTGATTTGAACTCTCTCATGGCGCCTGGTAAAGTTGTTGGTGCCCTTTTCCCTCGCCTCCCTCAGCACTACTTTACCTTTTTATGTTATACTTATTAACATTATTATTGTTATCATCATTATTATTATTTATTATAATATAGTATTAATAACTATATTATTATTTAGTATGATTTTTATATTATTTATTATTATATTTATTTTGATATATTATTATTTATCATTAGTAATTATTATAAGTTATTATTATTATTATTTAATATTATTTAGCATTCTTCAATAATATTATTTATTATTATCATTACGGCTCTCCTCACAAACATTTCTACCCGCACTTTTTACCAGGAGGAGTGTTTCCACCTGTACATACTTAGGTCCGGTAGCCATGATGCCCTGGTGGACTGCATGCCATCCTGGGATCACCTAGCCCTAGGGTATGATAATAATAGGTAATCACCTACCATACTCATCAGTGGTCCCACCTTCCTCTGCTTCTCTTTATTCCATACCCTCCTACCCCTTCCTCACTTTCCCTCCTATCCACAGAGGTTCTGGTTGTTCGGGGTACTTTCGTCCTCTTGTGCCCCTCAGTCGACTGGCAGTGTATACTGCGAGGGCCGAAATCGCACTGACTAGGGCAAGTATTAGGTACGGGGTGTGATGGATCGTCGACTCTGCTTATATTCCTCCAGGTGGCTACACCGGCACCATCCTCTATGGTTAGAGTTAGAGGACAATTTCGCCTAAGTGGCGGCCCTGGTTGGCAAAAGCCATTAACGCCGGGCCTAACCGATTATGTGTAAATGATCATATTCTGGAATTTATGATCATGGGAAGACTTTTCTTTTAACTTTCCAAGTCATTGAGAGTCATAATATCTATATATTTTCCTTCAATCCTCTTTGTTTTCTAACAATATGGTGATAAGAATAGTTGGACTGCACATGGGATCAGCCTCCAAGCGCAGCCTTTCCTTCCCTAGGTGTCGGAGAGGAAGAGGTAACACAAGACACCCCTTCGGCCGGTGGAGGAGCTGCCCTCTCACCATCCCTATGCGGCAAAGGGGCTTCCCTATGTCATATTTGGAGCAGTTCTCGGGCAGTCCCACCTCTGAAAATAAGGTGCCACCTCCCCCTGTGCTTTCTCAGAGCCTACGGCTGCGTTGGCTTTCCCCTCACCTTGTTCTCTAGAGGCGCCCTCGAGCAAATCCATCTTCAAACCAACGGCATTCCCTTCTTTACTATTACAGAGGACAGCCAAGAGATCAAGCAGGCGGCCCAAGTTTGACCGCTCACAGAGGAAGCGCCTGGAGAAGGCCAACCCTATCAAAGTGGAGTCGATCCTCCAGCAGTCTCTGCCTGGAGACCGATGCTTTCCGCAAGTCTCCAAATGAGAGCCTATTTGTCGAGGATGGGAAAAAGCCACTCGTTCTGCGCCGTACACAGTGTAGTATGAGCTTGTACGCGCGAGCCCGACGCCTCCCTAAGTCTCCATCGGCTCTGAATGCATCCGAAGCCAATTTTAGTAGTGCCTATGCCACCGAGAGATGCGAGTCACACCCTAAGCCTTTTGGGTTTAGGGATAGGAAACTCCTTCGAGAACTCGGTGGTGCCTTTGGTTCTGGCTAGGATGCCACCCAGGATGTTACTACCTTTGACTATTTGTCGTCACGCCTCTGCTCCCAAAGCCTCTACAGCGACGGGAGTATTACGCTAGGCCTTTTGGGCACACACTTCGTGTAACGCTAGAACCGTGCCAGCGTAGACGGATGGTTCCAATTCCAAGAGAAGATCTGTTTCCACGCCGCATCCCCTCTGTTAGAAACAAGCGGGGCTCAAACGCGCTGCGTCTATGTTTATGGCCGAGCTAGTAACCATTCATCACTCAGGACAGGAGGTAACGCCTCATGCCCACTTCAAAGATTGAATTTGAATCTTTAGCGACTCACAAAGCGCCCTGAGTCCTCTCGAGGCATTGTAATTACCGCAGCCCATGTTTCGCGGTATCTGTGACGCCACGATTACCGAGATTCGAGTGGATGGTGAGATTATCTGTTGCTGGGTTTCTAGACATGTGGGAATTGCGGGGAATGAACCCGCCAATGAGAGCGCCAAAGAGTTCTCGAAGACTGGGTGATCAGAAAGGCATTTGACTCTCCCTCACACCGAATTCATGGCATGAATCTGGGTTGCTTGGCAAAGAAGATGAGAGGCGGCCGAGGGGAACTTAATGTTGCGTGCCATTGCACCGCGACTGTTCCCATGGACCTATCTCCGTAGGCCGCGACGGCTTTAGGTTGCTTTCTGTCGTCTTCGAATTGGACACACTCGCGGGACGCACCGCCATTTGATGGATAGCTCTTCTGCACTTTACTGCGTTGTCTCCCTGACTGATCGGCACAGTCTTGTTCAATGTCCTAGTCTGGGCGATCTTCGTGCACGTTACCTGTCTCGGTATCGGGATGAGAGGGGTCGAGAACCTTGTACTTTGTACTTGGGACGGTTATGTGTACACTAGACTTGTGACCTAAATGACTTTTGTGGGGAGGCTGGCCTCCTCCCTTTTATTTTACTGTCTCTGTTTTTGGTCGCATGCTCCTATACTGGAGGGAGACGGGCTCCCATCCTGTCCGTAACGTGCTTCCTTCTTTTTTTTGTTTTGTGTTCTTTGATTTTTTTTTTGCGAATTTTAAAATAGCCTCGTACTAGGTTGGATTTTATTTAGGGTGACCTATGCCCTTGAAGGAAATCGCCAGATGGGCGAATGAAAATAAATAATAACCAAGTTAAAGCAGTTCTTTTAGCATCATTAACCGCATCGCCCAATCCGATTTTTGTTGTGCTTCCGAAAGAGCCACATTTTTCTTCTGTTGATAAAGTTAAAAGAGGTTTTTAACTTGGTTAAATTCTCAAAGTCCGTAATTTGTACAGAAATTGTTTAAGTGGATGGTATCATCGCTTGCAAACGTATTTTGACATCAATGGAACTTATTCTGAAAAATACAATTTTTAATTCGTTTTTTTTTATTATTATTTTATTTTTTACCAACATTTTGAAGACCCCTCGTATGTCAATATTATCGGCTGCTATGATACTACATGGACGTGTATATGAGTTTACTGTGTGTGTTATTCCTCGCATATTCATACATATGTGTGTTATTCACTCTTTCTTTATGTACGTACGTATGATTTATATTAGGAAAGATAGGTGATTCGTATGTATGTATGTATACCCATATGAGTGTATGTGTGTGCGCATTATTATTCCCTGTTGATCTTAAACGAAATTAGAGAATCGTTTCATATTTTCCACCGTAGCTGAAGGTAGAGCGATTTTGTTATAGATTTATATTTATTTTTGTTATTATAATTATTCGTAAGAGGAGAGGAATGAAGGAAAATAGCAAACTAAAAAGAGGAAAGGAGAAAGGTTGCAGAGAAAGAGAAAAATAGAGAGAGAAACGATGATGTGATGACGTCATCGTGTAAGAATGTTCGTGTATGCGCGTACGTATGTATGTATAGTAGATGGAAGACGAAGGAGAGAGGAATAGAATGAACGAAGAGGAAGAATATAAGAATAATGAGAGAACGATAGAAAGGAGATGGGAAAACGTCAAGAGGGAGTGGTTATAGTTGGGGGAGGAGAGGCGGGGGAAATAGAGTAGGAAGGATAAATAAAGCAAGTAGAAAGAGAAAGAAAATGTAGTGCTAGAATTAGGGGCGTGGTCATCTTATGGACGGTGCTGTGTAAAAGTCAGCAATTCATTTAAATCCATCCATTTGTGCACGATTAAGTTTATAGACGAGTGGAAGCGACTCTTATAAGTGACTATGTCGGTCCATAGGTAGTCGGTCAGATGGTCACCATTTTACTTCTCAATGTGTTTTTTGCCAATAACAACGTAACTATTTGCCGATTCTATCAAAATATGAAACTCTAATGTTGTTTTAAATTCCCTTTCAAATGATATAATTGCTAAGGTCCTCCCAAGGTTAGTCCGTTTATTATTAAAATAAAATTAACTGTTGTTCGGATTACCCCACTTGTTGAAAGTTTTGAAGGTCATAAGGTCATAAGTCAGAATAATTGAGAGCACGTGACCTAGATCTGTTGACCTTGTTAATAATTACTCTGTAAGGCCTCAGAGAAGGTAGAGTATAATCAAGGGCGCGTTTGTTCTTTAAAAGTGAATCCAAAGCGAGAGAATACCAGTATTAGGCCAATGATATTGTTTTGTGATTGTCTCAAACCACGTTTAAATATGTCAAAATATTGTTACCATCCTGGAAAGGGAAAAGCGTTACCTTTGTCATTTTATATTTCGATTTGGTAACTGGAGTCCCAATTAGCTGCTACCTTTATGTTGAATGAAGCTCAGCCATTCTATATCCATGATCAGTCCTTCCTTGTTTCTCTTTTAATCTGCCCCTTTCAAATTCTCCTTTTCTTTTTACTCTCTTTCGATAGTTCTTTTTTTCCTATCAATATCCTGCTGTTCAGTAATGAAAGAAGCTAATTGACTCATAGTGAGCTACATTGACTGATCCAAACATTTGAGTTCATTTAAAACTCCAACTTGCTAATTTGTACGTGATTCAGGGACCGTAAGGCCAACTCGACGATGTTGTAATGAGCAGCAGTGTGAATTTGAGGCCAACAACACCTTTAACCTAAGGTAACTAGTCATTAACAAATAATGTCTACACATGACAGTTGTAAGTAAAATACCGCGTCTTTCAGCAACTGATCGGTAACTAAAGGGAACTTGCTTGCTTCCTAAAGGCTGCGTTACCTAAATCGATATCGAAAGTCCTCCTCTGACCTGCCTCGACACGACTGCAGCATAAATTTCATGACCTTCCGAAGGGTAAGCTTAAAAAAATAAAACAGATCATAGTACTCTGGTTTAAAACCCCCCAAAATATGCAAAAATATAAATAGATAAATAAATAAGATTTTTTTCAATGTCGCCCACATGATTTATAGATTTCATTTCCCGAACAAATATTTATAGGTAGTGAGTCATATACTCAAGTCAGCAATGCAGTAGAAGTCACAGAAGATCAGGGCGGAAAACGCCCCTCAAGTCAGCAAGGCAATCTTGTTCCGGGCAGCGCTACTTTTCAGTGCGATGATATTATTTAGTCCGATATATGAATTTTCCTAAGTGGAAAATCGCGGAGTTGGAGAGATAGGGAAAAGCAGACTCCCTCAAGCGATTATTCGCCTTAGTTAGACGATGTTGATACCCACTACACCGATGCTTAGGATAATGAAATAACCATAAACCGTACTTAATTTAATTAAAAAATGAAAAGAAATTAGTAATTTGAATGAAATATGAAAAAGAAGAAAATAATACTAACAATACAATAGGCAAAATAAAAGCACAAAATAATTACAAAGGATCTACATGTTATTAAAAGTTTACTTGAAAGTAACTGAGATGAGGCACGGTAATATTTTAGACTTTACACAATAATGATATCACGGGTTGGTAAAACACAATTAAAGTTTGGAGTTCCTTCTCCCGTGATCTCACGAGTCCTTTTCCTATCCACCTAACCCTCGGTTCGTGAGTGAGGTACCGAACCTGTTTATAGTGGATAGGAGCTCCAAGTTGTCATAAGGGATATATTGCTTACTTGTAGAGGGACATATGGTCTTCCCGAGTGGTGGAGGAATTCTAAAAGACACCACCAGGGACACAAATATAATATAATCTATGTATGGGTAAATGCTATGCAAATTTGGATTAATAAAACAAAAGAAATTCACAGTTAAGTAATTTACTTGAAAATTTGAAGTGTTCAAAATGATCTGAATTATAGTGGAGAAAAAAATTATACAAGTTATAAGTTATTAATATTTACGTGTCTGCCATTATTCTCGGATTCTTCGCTTTAGACCTCTCCCTGAGTGTCTTCCAAACATTTCCATTGGGATTAAGTTTCGGATTCCACGCAGGAAAATTCAAAACAGTTTAATCGTCGTCAAGGAAGGTCTTCACCGATTTTGGCTGCGTGCCAGGGGGCTTATCCTACATGAAAATTGCAATTGTTCTTTGGAGGCTTGCACATGGTGCCAAAATCCTGCTATCCCAGTAACTCTTTGTAGACATGTGCATTCACTCTGCTCCGTAAGCGCACTGTAGAGGTATAATAAAAGTTTAGTATATATATATATATATATATATATATATATATATATATATATATATATATATATATATATGTATCGAGGCCAAGGAAATAATAACAAAAGACATCTGGGTTTAGCTTTGCCCCTCCGATGTTCCCCGGTAACATAGGAGAACGGGCAAAAGGGTAAATGTTACGAGACAGATTCCTGACCTCAGCTTAAAAGGCAGGCCCTCCGAGGGTGTACTTATAAACAATTCATTCAAAAGTGCAAACTGCCGATCTCGTATTACCCTCTCTCCGAGCTACAAGACGCCAAGCGCAGGAGACCAATCTGAGGTCTTACCTTGCGAGTCCCCCCATCCACCTTCCTATTACCCCGCGGGAGTAAGTCGTGTATATAACAGGTTAACCCAAGGAAACGAGGCTTTTTCGTTCGTTCTAACGGAAGAGACAAGTAAGTCACCGATTGAGAGATTTTTCGAGTTCGAGAAGGAAACAGAAAAATCACCGGTAGAAAGTTTTCTGCAAGTTAAGGAGAACTTGCAGTCCTTGTAAAAAAACAGCTGGACCAAGGAAGCTCGGCGCCGTTCGAGCCCTCAAGATATTGAGTATCAAGCTAGCCAGTTTGAGGACTCCAAATCTTACTCTATCTGAGTTGGAAAAACCCTAACTAGATAGAAAAAATAGAAGACAACGATTTACACGTCCGGAAGAAAAGGAGAAGGACCAAGCTTTCGCTTGAGCATCCACCCACCCAAGATCCCTCGTGACGTCACCTGTCAAATCGACAGGCAGGACGACGAACGCCATCTAGAGAGCAAACAACCGACTACTCGAGCTACGCCGCTCCGGAACAAAATCTCCGAGGATAGTCTAACTGGTCGCGAGTATTTAATCTCCATTACCTTATGTGAGTAAAGAATAATCCGGTTGTTTATGTCCTCGTGCACAATAATTAGTTTATTGGATGTCTGGCCAAGGACAAAGATATTAACTTAAGATTGTTCCCCCCCGTAAAATTCTATCTCGAAACGAGCTGCGAGAGCTCGCCCAGCAATCCCATTTTCTTTTTTTTTAAGTGTATTAGATCTATAGTTTTTTTATGTTATTTAGTGAGAGGGTTTATGTTCATTAAAGTCTATTTTTTTAGTATAAGCACTGTTTTAATTATCCTCGAACGAGTTAAAGTGGCAATAATTGATAAAGTCAAGAAAGAAACCCCTTTTATTCATTCACTAGAATAAAAATAATTAGTACTCTTAGAGGACGATCCTCAAGCGATCACCGAGGCACGAACCTACGCCTCAAGTTGAAGTTTATTTGGTTTATTAAAAATTAATAAAATAAATATATATATATATAATCTCGACTAACCTACGACATATTTAAGTGGTGTCAGGTGTAGGGTTAAGTAAGAAGAACCCAAATTTAAGATTAGAGTAAAAAGCCCTTACCCATAACAAATATTTGCCAACCCGTTCGAGGAAAATTTAAATAAGGAGACTTCAAACAAGTCTTAAAGATTCAGTGAAGTGTAGTTACGAAGGTAGGAATTATAACTTAACAAAGAGTGTTGTGTAGTGTGCTGTCGTGTTTTTTTTGATAGGGATAATCCAATCAAGAGGTTTATAAAAAGGTAAGGTTAGAGTTAGAGTAGGAAAGGCTAAGGGACTCCAAGTCGCATACGTAACGTATGTTACAGCGGTGAGGTTTCGATGAATATAGCCAATATGTCTTTGTTTGAATTATTTGTTAAACAGGGTCAAACCCTGGGACCAAAGGACAAAGAACTCCTTGCATACGTCCAAAATAAAGAAAGGACGGAAAGGGAAATAAGGAGAGAAGAAGCTCAAATGGAAGCAGAAGAGAGGGAAAAGATAAGAGAATACAAGAGAACATTGAGAAAGGACTAAGTGGAAGTGCAGTCCGTGGGGTCTAGGACTGGGACATCGCCGGTACCAACTATGAAGCTGCCAGCGTACAAGGACGAAGACGACCTATACGCGTACCTCTCGCACTTCAAATTTTTTTTTGAAGTGAATCACTGGGATATCGAAACAGACGGTATCGCCAGACTACTTCATATGTTCAGTACCCGAGTAAGAGACATATTCGTGTCTCTACCGTCTGATGCGACGATAGACTACTCTACCCTAAAAGCAGAACTACTGGGAGCCATTAACCTAAATCCTGAAGACTATAGGATAAAATTTAGGCAGGCTAGGATTCATCCTGGACAAACCTACCGACAATTTGGTTTTATTCTCAGGAGACACCCCCAATTTTGGTTAGAGTCAGCCCGAGTGAGAAATGATTTCGACGCAATCATCGACTTCATACTGAAGGACCAGCTATTATGCACGCTGCCTCCAGATTTAAGGGCCTTTGTCAAGGACAGAAGAGCAGAGTCCTTCGATGAGTGTGTGTCAGAAGCCGACTTGCATTCGTCAAACCATAGGTTATATCCTAGAGAGAGTAATAAAAACAAGCCCTCGTCCCCCAAGAAAGGTGGGTATCATCAAAAACCCTTTTCCCCAAAGGAAGGGGGTTATCCCCAGAAACCCCTGCAAAATAACTCCCCTAAGTTCTTCATGAACGCCGTAAACTCCAGAAACCCCATAACTTGCTTTAGTTGTGGCACCCAAGGCCACCTTAGCTATAATTGCCCCCAAAACTCGACGCTTAAGTTGCCCTCGACCCAACAGGTACATAACCTGACGGCAACGTTGGAACCAGAACAACTTTTGAATCCCTCATCTCCTTTGACCATATCGAATTCCCCTGAACAGCAGATTAATTTTTTATACAGCAAAAATTCTCCCGAAGGATTAAAATTGGAGACTGAGGCCATAAATGGTCGCCGAGTCTCACCTGTGTTACGCGATACGGGGTGTACCTGTATCGTGGTATCAAACAAATTGCTTCCCCCTATCAGCTCCCATCACCAGAAGTTAGTGGTCGTCCAGGACTTCCTGGGTAGACCCACTAAGTTTCCTGTCGCCCGATGCCACATACAGTCGAAGTATTTTTCTAGCTGGACTAACGTAGTAGCAGCGCCTATTAGATTCTGCTCTGTATTAATAGCCCAGAGCACGCAGCTTTCTCCAAATCCGATAGCTCAACTAGTAGTCACCTGGATGCCCGTGAATGGAGACACACGGTCTCGACACATTTGTTTTCGTCCGAGAAACATGTGGATTAAGGGATATGTTCACGAGTCGTCAAGACGGCGACGGATGTGGTGCCGACCCTCCCACCCCCGGAGGAGAAGGTAGCGAAGAAGGATAATGAAGAAGAAGAAAGAAGAATAAATATAAGAAGAGTAACACATACTCGTACGCCTAATAAGCAAGCTGTAACCCAGCAAGTTTTCCTGATCAAAGGGCAATCAAAGAAATTTTTTAAGAAAAAGTTCTGACTGAGAAATCTTCACAAGATAAAAATAAAAGTGCAGCATCGCTGCCGGAGCAAAACCCTGAAGAAAATAATTCTCAGAAGACAAAGATGGTGACCGAAAACTCAAGGTTAAATGCATTGATTGAAACGGGAGTACCAAGCTACTTTCAAGAAAAGGACGGTTTTAAAGAGAGTTTAATGAAAGAAGAGATCAAAGAAGAATTTCGGGAAGATCAATCTCCTCTCCCTGATGAAGATCAACCCTATTCCCGAAAGGAAAACTCAATAGTAAATAGACAAATAAAGATTAAAAGAGAAGGAGAAAGAAGAAGATGTGTAGGTAGGTGGAAGGAGGCATCCTTCTATCCTAACCACGTGTACGTGACTACCTCTACACGGGAAGGACACTTACATGCCCGTAGCGCCATCTCAAAGCGTCTCCGCAGGATGGGAACTTCTAAATACTACTTCGCTAATGATGCCATCTCTGAGCTAGGAGTCAAAATTGGAAAAAAACGATCTATCCACACGACAGAATAGGGTAGACGCCATAATAAAGATGCCACTACCCAGAACCAAAAAGCAAGTACGTTCGTTCGTAGGGACCGCCCCATGCTAGAGAAAATTCGTACCACATAGCTTATGCCAGTCGAAAACTCACGATGTGGGAAACAGCGTATGCGACTGGAGTACTGAAAGTATTAGCCATAATGTAATACCAGGTTAATCTAGTTTACATACGGTATTTTTTTTTGTGTGGAGATAGGAGTTTTTTGGGGGGTTTATTTTGTACGTATAAGTGTATCCCTAATGTTGTAGTTTTTTTGTGTGTATTTCGTAGAATCGGTTACGATAAGTGTTAATTAGGCGCACGGGGGACATAATTCAATCAATAAGAGTGATGTGAGTGGAGCGTTCCCACTATCGGTCGAGTAGCTTGGGTCAAGATGTTTTAGTAGGGCTCTTTGCGTAGAGAACAGGCGATTTCCCCCCCCCCCCTAGGATAACCTTAAATGTGGAGGAATGTAGAAGTATAATAAGAGTTTAGTATATATATATATATATATATATATATATATATATATATATATATATATATATATATATATATATATATCGTAGAATGGACTCTCGACGATATACCATATATAACTATTCGTTGAGGGAACTTCTTTAATTATCTTCAGAGTGCGTTAATGTCTGGCGGGCCGATATTATGTATCTTCGATATGCTTAAGAAATGGAACTGAGCTCAATGATAATAATATTGCTATCATTAATAAAATAGAGTTTTATTAATAATAACTATCAACAAACACAAGACGGAAAATATTGACATAAACAGAGAATGGAAAGGGTCGTGGGGGCTCGGGCTAATCCGAGGATTAAAGGATTTAAAAAGGTAAAACAAATATAGAGTTAAAGGGATGGGATGGTTTGCTAAATCATTTAAAGCACAGGATAGAATTGACAAAAGGGTTAAATACTCAAAGGTAACGTTCGGCTTACGTAATTTTATACTAGTTGTGCAGTGGAAGGCGACGTGAAGGAATTTTCGGTCCGCTGGCGAGTGTTAGCCGAAGGGGGGGAATAAGATGATCCTGACGAGGCGTCTTGAGAATGAGAACCGTTTCTCGACGAACGGCTTGAAGAACAATGGCTGTTCTACGTTGTTCTCTTCTGAACAACCGGGGGGGGGGGGTGAGAACCGTCTCTTGTCTACGGGCTCAAGAACAATGGCTGTTCTAATGTTGTTCTCCTCTGAACAAGTGGGAAGGGTGAGAACCGTTTCTTGGCGAAGGGCTCAAAAGAACAATGGCTGTTCTACGTTGTTCTCTTCTGAACAACAAGGAGGGGGGAGGGTTGAGAACCGTTTCTTGTCTACGGGCTCAAGAACAATGGCTGTTCTAATGTTGTTCTCCTCTGAACAACAAGGGGGAAGGGTGAGAACCGTTTCTTGGCGAAGGGCTCAAAAGAACAATGGCTGTTCTACGTTGTTCTCTTCTAAACCAACAGGGGGGGGGGGTGAAAACCGTCTCTTGTCTACGGGCTCAAGAACAATGGCTGTTCTAACGTTGTTCTCTTTCTGAACAACGAGGGGGAAGCCTTGAGGACTTGGCGTCACGAAAGGCTTGAACCTTTGGCACTCAAGGGATATTGTCCTCTTTCTGGACAAGTGATGGTGAATCTCGAGGTCGAGGTCCCTTGGCGCACAAAGGGAGAGAGGGTCGTGGTGATGTTTCGCGACGAAAATCTGGATCTCCAATCTGATCTTAGTGGTAAAGTTTCCATCTAAATAGTCGAGACACTCCCTTGGCGTGGGGGACAATGGAGTGGGAGCTTCGAGGGAATGCACAGCCGAGCCTAGGAACAATGCCTAATCTGCCCATAAGCCTAACTCAATCTGGCGAGGTCGGCGTATGGGGGCGAACGGGGGGGACGATAACCTCCTTGTTTAAACATTGACATCCGGTGCCTGTGATAAGGCGCCAAGCTTCGAAGCGAAGATGCACGTGGGAGCATCGTGGTTTTAAATAATATGTGATAGGAGTTGAAACTAACGCTGCCTCAACCCGTTCTATCACAATATATATATATATATATATATATATATATATATATATATATATATATATATATATATATATATATATATATATATATATATGTATCGAGACCAAGGAATTAATAACAAAAGGCATCTGGGTTTAGCTTTGCCCCTCCGATATTCTCTGGTAACATAGGAGGACGGGCAAGAGGGTAAATGTTACGAGACAGATTCCTGACCTCAGCTCAAAAGGCAGGCCCTTCGAGGGTGTACTTATAAACAATCCATTCAAAAGTGCAAACTGCCGATCTCGTATTACCCTCTCTCCGAGCTACAAGACGCCAAGCGCAGGAGACCAATCTGAGGTCTCACCTTGCGAGTCCCCCATCCACTTCGCCATTACCCCATGGGAGTAATTCGTGTATATAACAGGTTGACTCAAGGAAACGAGGCTTTTTTTGTTCGTTCTAACGGAAGAGACAAGTAAGTAGTCACCGGTTGAGAGATTTTTCGAGTTCGAGAAGGAAACAGCAAAATCACCGGTGGAAAGTTTTCTGCAAGTTAAGGAGAACTTGCAGTCCTTGTACAAAACTAGATTGTACCAAGGAAGTACGGCGCCGTTCAAGCCCCAAAGATATTGAGTATCAAGCTAGCTAGTTTGAGGACTCCAAATCTTACTCTATCTGAGTTGGAAAAACCCTAACTAGAAAGAAAAAAAGAAGACAACGATTTCATCTCGTCCGGAAGAAAAGGAGAAGGACTAAGCTTTTGCTCGAGCATCCCCTTACCCAAGATCCCTCGTGACGTCACCCGTAAAATCGACAGGCATGTCGACGAACGCCATCTAGTGAGTAAACAACCGACTACTCTAGTTACGCCGCTCCGGAACAAAATCTCCGAGGATAGTCTAACGGGTCGCGAGTATTTAATCTCCATTACCTTATGTGAGTAAAAAATAATCCGGTTGTTTATGTCCCCGTGCATAATAATTAGTTTATTGGATGTCTGGCCAAGGACAAAGATATTAACCTAAGATTGTTCCCCCCCGTAAAATTCTATCTCAAAACGAGCTGCGAGAGCTCGCCCAGCAATCCCATTTTCTTTTTTTTAAGTGTATTAGATCTGTAGTTTTTTATATTATTTAGTGAGAGGGTTTATGTTCATTAAAGTCTATTTTTTTTAGTAAAAGCACTGTTTTAATTATCCTTAAACGAGTTAAAGTGGCAATAATTGATAAAGTCAAGAAAGAAACCCCTTTTATTCATTCACTAGAATAAAAATAATTAGCACTCTTAGAGGACGATCCTCAAGCGATCACCGAGGCACGAACCTACGCCTCAAGTTAAAGTTTATTTGGTTTATTAAAAATTAATAAAATATATATATATATATATATATATATATATATATATATATATATATATATATATATATATATATATATATATATATATATATATATATATATATATATATATAATAATCTCGGCTAACCTACCACACGCACAAATGGCCCAGTGCCTTCTACCGATAACACATCCAATACTATGACACTTCATTTGCTCTTACGTGTAATTATCAGACAACCTTTCGCTTTCTCCGGCAAAGAACAAACCTCCTGTTATCAGATCCGAACAAGGTGAACTTAGATTCGTCATTGAAGAGGACTTGGATCCATTGGTCTTCCGGCCATATAGTGTGTTCACTGGGGAATGCAAGACGAGTCTTCTTGTTTTTCGGACTGATCGAGGGCTTAACCTGGGTGTGCCACACCCAGTCCTCTTGGAGACATCGATGGCCGAAATCTCACCAATCTCTCAAGAAACTGCTACAACCGTGCGAAACAGCCCTTTTAAAAATTTTTGGTAGTGGCTTGATCTTACAATATTGAGGTGTTGCTTTGCCTCTCAATTAATTTAGCAGCCTTGACTGCATTTTTTGTCAAAGGTTGAAGAAAGTGTATGGACTATACGTTTGGAGCGTTTGGCAGTTTCTGTAATGGCTCTTCCAATTGAAAGACAGACCATCTTGCCTACACAACTTTACGATAAGCTTTACGACAGAAATGGGCTTGACAGATTTCGTAGTCATGTTACCTGGACAACAGCTAGCAAGAGAATGATCTAACGTACAAGAGATTGAACTGAGGTTAGTGGCTATACAAACAATGTTTGACTTCTTTACAAGAAACCGAAACTTTCAGATCAATTTGGACACTTCAATATTTCTAGTAAATTGCTAATCTGTTGATACCTTTCGTTATATTCATCAAATTTGTTTGACATTTACCCATATATAGATTATATACATTGATTTTTGAAATATTAAACATGGATAAACTATTTTTAAAATGTCTAATGGGTTATTGATCTGTTGTAACTGTTATTAAAGATGTCTAAATTGTTATTAAACATGGTTAAACTGTTATTAATTCTGGCTAAACTATATTAAAGATGGATCAACAGTTGTCAAAAGGGGTTAATCTGTTATTA
This sequence comes from Ceratothoa steindachneri, assembly GCA_963969495.1. Taxonomy (NCBI): domain Eukaryota; kingdom Metazoa; phylum Arthropoda; class Malacostraca; order Isopoda; family Cymothoidae; genus Ceratothoa; species Ceratothoa steindachneri. The sequence goes on from OZ018330.1 coordinate 102,426,872, forward strand.
AAAAGGCTTACAGATTATTAAACATGGTTGAATTTGACTAAACATGGATAAACTACTAATAAATGTGAATAAACTTATTAAAAGTCAATAAACTGTTATATATATATATACTGTTATTAATTCTTGCTAAACTTTTATTAAATGTGAATAAACTGCTATCAAACGTGGATAAAATGTTATTAAAAGTGGTTAAACGTTATTACAAAAAGGCTAAACTGTGATTAAACATACCTGAATTTATTAAACATGGATAAACTATTATTAAACGTGGATAAACTGTTATTAAATGTGGCTAAACTGTTATTAAACGTGTATAAGCTGTTAGTAAACGTGGATAAACTGTTATTAAATATGGGTAAACTCTTATTAAACATGCATAAACTTTTAGTAATTCTAGTTAAACTGTTAATTACCTGGATAACCTGTTATTAATTCTGATTAAACTATTATTAGACATGGTTATCTCTTATAATTCTGCCTAAACTGTTATTTAACATGGATGAACTGTTATTAAACTCTTAGAATCTATAAACTATTTTCCTTGCTTTATTTGTTGTTTCCTGAATGTGGTGTTCGAAGGTGGCATTGTCACTCAAGGTAACACCTAGGCATTTGATGTTATGTTTGATTGGTATCTGTAGACCTCTTCCAATGTGTATGGGTATTTCTTCAGCACCACATCTGAGCATTTCAAATTTCTCCTCGTTGAACGCCATGTTGTTTTCTCGGGCCAGGCGTATATCTTGTTGAAGTCTTCGTGTAGTTAGGTTATGTCTTCTTGGGTGTTGATGTCTCTGCTAATGTTAGTGTCATCGGCAAAGGAAGATAAGTAGGAGTGTTTGATTTCTTCATTAATTTCCCCCATCAGTATAAGGAACAGAAGTGGGCCCAACACTGTTCCTTGGGGCACTCCACTAGTAGGGTGGGGTGGGAAAACACCGACCTATTAGTAGAAAAAAATGCATAATAATTCCATTTTTTACCTGAGCGAGTGCAAACTGTGCCCAAAACAAACTTCACAACATGGCCCACCTATAATATACTCATAAATCCTCAACTCAGAAAATAAGTGTCATCTTTGGCACTTCAAAATTTGGGGGGACCTCGGTCGGTGTTCCCCTAACGCAGGGGAACACCGACCGGTGTGTGGAGGAGCATCGACCCTTATTTCTGAACCTCATAAAACAAAAAACATTGTTTTTATTTGCCTGAAATCAACATATATGACAGCCCTAGGCACACCACCCATCATTATTAAGTGATGAAATGAAAGATAAGCACATAAAAAAATTTAAAAAATTTGACAAAACAAAATTAACTCTGGCAGACAAAAATAATTTTTTGAATTTTTAGGAAATTTTAGGAATTATTAACAACTATTATTAACAACTATAGCCTAATTACATACAAATAGAGGGAATACAAGACATAAAGCTATATACAAATAAATACCTTAGCTTGTAGGCTACTACATGTTCAGAAGTGCATTTTGAAGGCAATCAAAGGGGGGTACACCTTAACCAGGTCGGCCTGACTCTTGGTGGCATCCTTGTTGGTTACCAGGACACCCTTACACTGTCCTGGCTCGATAGACGCTTCGTCCAAGATAGTAGGGAAGTTAAAGGTGTCCTTGGGGAAAGCTGACTTCATGCGGAAGAAAGAAATATTAAACTTCCCATCCTCCATGATTGCCAAGACCTAGGCAACATAGCACACCAATGTGCCTACATTCCTTCCCTCTTCCAGCTTCAGCTCAACAAGAACAATATCCCTAACCTGAAAAAGAATTGAAAACTGAGATAAAACAAGACAAAAATTAAATATATATGCCAGATTAGGTTAGCCCTGATAATAAATTATGACAATTGATAAATTTTGGCTGCAAAAATATAAAGTCCCTCACCTCTGGTGCCTTCTCAGCAAAAGGGTATGACAATTCTGTCCAATTTTCCTCGTCCTCCACCTCATCTGAGTACTCTTTAGGAGTCATCGAGCTGCATAGGAACATCATCAACGTCTTCCTCCTCACTATGTTGCTCTACAGGGACAGATTACTGCGCCTTGCACATTTTTTTCTCTCCTAATGCCTTTTTTTAGCCGCTGCCTTCTTTTTCTCTTCTATCTTCTTCCTCTTCTCTGCCTTCATCCTTAGATCTGTGATGGCCTCATCATTCTCAATCAGAATGCAGGCCCGTACCCTCTTACGTCCCTTTAAATAAGGATGAAGGGTAGCTTTGGGGAACTGCCTGGCACACTCTGGGGAAGCAAGGTTTGAGCCGCTAGAGCCCGGGGTAGCAGAGTCAGCAGTGCTAAGGCCTGGGGTGGCAGGGTCAGCAGTGCTAGGGCCTGGGGTGGAAGGGTTACCAGTGCTAGGGCCTGGGGTGGCAGGGTCAGTAGTGCTAGGGCCTGGGGTGGCAGGGTCACTGGAGGTGCCAGGGTCCCCATAGGATCAGAGTTCCACCATCACATCAGCAAGGGATGCATGAGAGACGGATCAGGAAGGTCTACTTCTGAGTTATGGCCTTCAGCTAGTCCTTCCTCTCCATCAGAAGAAGTTGGAGTAACTTTTACTGCAAAATTCACAGGTGGTGCCGGTCGTTCTGTTACCTGTGCTCCTACAAACGCATCATCTGGGAAGATGTTGCGATTGATAGGTCTGATACCAGTCGACCTGAAACCACCGAGAATGTTGGAGGGTCTACTGGCTTTAGTCCAAGCCTCTGAGGCAAACTCTGGCAACTGGTGCATTGTTATGTGTTCTTTAGGGTGCATGAGAGAGTGGTCTTTCATTAGGCCACGCAGAAACGTCTTGAAGGGACCAAACACACTCACACCTAATGGCTGAAGTTTGTCTGTCGTATGTGGAGGCAAGGCAACAATCACGATACCATGCTTGATCGCAAACTCCACAACATGAATGTTCATGTGACATTCAGCATTGTCCATGATAAGAAAAATTTTGTTCTCTACAGAAGAACCAGACTTCTCATGCAGATGATGAAGTGTCTGCACGAAGCATTCACTGTTGATCCAGCCATTAGGATGCAATATGCCTTTGGAGCTGAAGATCGTATTCCTCGTGAAAGCTGGGTTCCATCTCCATCTGGGAATTATAAACACTGGAGGGATGGACTGCCCCACAGCATTTATAATACCTACATACATCATGGTGTCCCTTCTTTCCCGAGTTATCTGCGTGGCTACTAGCTGACCCCTTGCACACCCCTCAGGCTTCATAACTATGGACAAAGAAATCTCAGTCAAATTGTATATCTGGTCCGAAGTGAATTTGTATTTCTCCATAACTAATGTGTAAGCCTTAAAGAAGGTTTCCACATTAACTTTGTTGAAGGCCACAATCCTGGCAATTGACATGCCTTTCAGAGACTTCAACACAAGGTTTGGATGACGGTCCATGAACAAGTAGTACCAGTCTCGCGTTGCCATTATGCCCTTCTTCCAGGCATCAGGGATGGTCTGGCTCCCACAAGCTTTGGTATACTGGTATACCATCCTTCGTACCTCATTCATGGGAAGGCCATAAAACATCTTGGCAGCTTGGATGGTATATTCCACTATCTGCAGCTCCTGTTGTGGGGTGAAACCCCTATTAATATGGGGCTGCACAGGCACATAAGTGAGCCCGTCAGACAATTTCTTGGACCGATTGAAGGCATCCTGTAACAAAAGAAATGAATTAGAACTTAGAAGGCCTTGCTAAAAAAATGAAAAAAATAAAATATATAAATCTAGGCTACAAAATAAAGTAAAAATAAAATAAAATATGGTTCCGAAAATGCTGGCAGACTAACTAGCCTCTTAAAAGAGGAAATGTTAAACGAGGTTGTAAACACAGACTGAGGAAGTGAATTCCAGCCAGACCTTTGATGTAGCCTAAATGGGATGAATGAATTTTTAAACTTACCACAAGAGTTGTTTTCTTGACCCTGAATTCATTAGCGGCCGCTTTAATGCTGTAATTGGTTGCAACTCGGTGCTTGAATGCAGCCTACAGGATGGTGCTGTCGAGCTGCTTGTCACTTTTCTTGACATACTTGCGAGGCATGATGATCAGGTTTCCAAGAAGGCAGTAGGCTAGATCTGAAAGAGTTAATGATATTAGACATATGAATAGGTAAAGTTGAACCCCCCCACAAACAAATTTACTGTTTTTAGTTTAAGAATTATTAGTCTTGTGTATTTCATATTTGCAATTAGCTATATATTACAGTATTTTTTACAGTATTTAAACCCTTATTAGTATTTTAAATATTTTTTCAAAAATCGTAGTGAGGTGGGGGTACACCGACCGCCACGCCTCGAATACATCATTTTGCAAAGGGAATATTAATTCTAGTCATTCTAATATCTAAAGTCACTTATATAATAGTTAGTTCATGTGCTTATAGCATAATGACACTGATATCGCATCATTATTCACTTTACACCCCCCAAAACACTGTTCCACTTCATTTAAATGCACTAGTTTACCACTATCATTTATTTTCATGCTAATATACATAATTAGTCACCTTTTCTTATGTTTTCCAAGTATTTCAAAGTATATCGAATTTTCAAAATTTCACACATCGGTGTTGCCCCACATGTTGGCGGTCGATGTTCTCCTGCACCACCATTTTTTTCACAACAATGCCATGGTGGCCACTTCGAAAGGACGCACTTCATATTGCTAAATATCGTAATGAAACTTAACTCAAAACAATCACGCCATACACCGACGTGAGACACTAAATGAAAACCGTGAAAAATAACAGCAGACATCCGAAAAATCAATTTTCTTACCTGGTAAACACAGACGTAGTGATGGCGGAACCTGTCGCAAGCTGGCGGATCATCCAATTGTAGTAGACTAGTATTTTTGAAAAAACACGACCTACCCCTTTTTGTCACCGAATCGGGTGGAAATATTGTTTATGTGACTTTATAACGTCTAATAGGCCCTCTCTGTCATCGAAATATTACTCCCAGGACATTTTTACAACGATACGATGCAGTATTACAGGCTTTAGTAGCCTAAAATGCGTGCGCCACTATTATTAAATATTACCACATGACAATTCACAACACCGCTTTCAGTTCCAATCTTGCCTTCACAGCACATCATTTCATTATCAAATTACAGGATGGCGGCCAAGGTGCGAGGGACAATAGTACTATTTAACTCACTTAGAATCTTAAATGACCTTCGTTTGATTTAATAAAATAGTTTGCCTGAAAAACAATTTTCTATCTTTTCCCTGGCAGAAAGAATATTTTAATGGCTAACATTTATTTTAATGATCAAGTCTAAAGATATGTTAGTACAATGTGTTTACGCTATCCCTCAATAATAAGTTCAATGCAAAATATTAATCTTAGTCCTTATATTTTCCCACCCTCAAATTTGAAATAATTAAACATATAATAAGCATTTTGTTAATATTTAAGAAAATTGTTATCCTACTCGACAATTTTCTTTCCCTTCTTTTATAGAATATCTTATTTTAATGGTAAACATTTATTTTATTAAACTGGCTTAAAAATATGTTGTAATTTGTCATGTATACCGTCCCTGAATAATAATTTGATGTATAAAATCAATGTTAGGTAGAATATTCTAAAAAATATTGAAAATTGGTAAGGTTTTATTAAAAGCGTTTTATGATTTCGTTTTTTTTTTTTTTTGTTTTTTTGCTATAGTTACAATCGAGGTCTATCATATGATCCTGAGAGTGATTCCTTCAAATTTGCCTGATATTTTAGTCGGTAATGACTCATTATGTATTTTTTTAACTCAAAAATGTTAAGGCACCTTCACTGCATTTATGAGAAAATAGAAAACAATTGTAGTAAATAATTGGTTTAAAACTTTGGTGTGTACATTCTTATATCGGCTCCGTACCGATTTATTTTCTCTCACGAAACTAGGAATTATATGTACAGGGTGCCGCTCAATTAACTATCTATTTCCGTGAAATAGAACATTTAAAAAAAAAACAACTTTTATTTCTGTTTATCACCATCTTTACCATGCGTTAGAAAGGTATAAATTGTTAATTTTGCTTATAATTTTATACTTTTTATAATTAAATTTTCATTCACTTTCAGAACTCTATTAATAATGAATACACAAGACAGGGTTCGCCCAATTCTCCAGAAAAGAGACAAATAGGTCAAAAGGTGACGATGTAAACTCGGTCCAAAATATGTATACAATGTGACAGCACTTTGTAATTTTGTTAAAAAATATTTTTCCAATGTGACATCAGCACAATTAGGGAAGAGAGAAAATATTGAAATTCTAGCTGCTATTATAATAATAGTAACATTGACTCTCAATAAATTCTATAAGGATGGATTCGCAAAAATGAGCTTGACATAATAGGAGCGATTAATTTTTTTTTAAGCGATTACGGTTTTCTAAATATTAACCATATCCATACCTATCTATCTATCTATTTATTTATGTCTCTCTCTCTCTCTTTATATATATATATATATATATATATATATAATTAAGGCGAAATACACCATGGTCTTCAACAAGAAAGACTGCTACCCAACTACACTAATATATATATATATATATATATATATATATATATATATATATATATATACTAGCAGAAATACCCGTAGTTGACTGGAATGAAAAAAACTGCAAAAATTATACTATGAATATTGAAAGTTTATTCACTTAGATTGTATTGAACATATATAAGAAATCAGTGTTAAGTTTCATGTAGATAATAGAACTGTTTTCTTCTGTCTAATGTATAAGAAATGACCTAATTTTCGTGTAGATGATAGAGCTGTATCCTTTTGGCCAACATAAGTTTCAGAATTGACTGTCAACTTTCATGTAGACGATAGATATTTCCTTCTTACTAATATCTTTATGGGTGTATATAAACTTCTGATCTATGATTTCTAGTATTTCTGTCTATAAATAATTTTAATTTGTTAATCCTATGCTAAAAACCTCCTTAAAGAGAGTGTTTCGGGTTTTAACAGTAAGAGCGAGTTTCAGATTGTCTAGCTGCTGCAGTCCGTTGAGCATCTAGTCTGCGTCTCACTTCCGCTCGTTCTTGACTTTCTAACGCTCGTTAAGCTGCATGCCTTTCTACATCTTCTCTCCTTCTCTTGCTCCGCTGATCATCAGGTTCTGCGGCTCTTTCTCTTTTCTCTCGTTGGTGATTCTTAGGTGGCCCAAAATTGGCTATTTTAGGGGACATCTTATTAAGATGAAATAATTTTGGTTTTAGTTAGTCAGCTGGCAGCACATGAATATGAAAGGCAAAGAGTTTTTAATGAATGTTCATTATAGTTATACATATTTTACTTTATTTTTTTAATTAAATAGTAAAGTTACATATCTATGGATGAAATTGTAGTTATAATGTAGATTCAAGTTAAGCCTCCTTAGTCAAATTAAAAAAGATCCGTCATATATTACTCGAATGGTTTTACATAAGTTTCATTCTATTCTTTGTCCTCCTTGGAATCCAATATATCTAAGAAATCCGCAAATTTGGCTAAATTTTGAAGTAAATTATCAACCTTTTAGGACATAACTCGAGAATATTTTAAGTTAGCAACCTTTGGTTTTCTCCTTTGTATTTGGGGGTCATTGATCTTTAATTTTGATACCTATTATTTTTGAAAAGATTGGGATTTTTTAATTCCTATAAATGGTTCAACATAGACACCCACGTACACAGACAGGCTATCATCCACATCCCCTAAGCGGCTTTAAGTCAGCTTATAAGAAGAGCAGACAGAAAACTATTCTTTAGGATGGAATTAATATAGGGGCTATATTCCAAATGGCCTCTCTTTTCATTTACTCGCTCCCATGTTGTTAAAGTAATAGTTTTCCAAACGACTCCGAATGTCAAATTTTCTTAGTTTCTTACTGAAGGAAACATTGCATATTAGAATCAAAGAAATGTTTAGATTCTAAGACGTTTGAAAATACAAATAATGCGATTTTCTGTTATCTAAATCCTACAGATAGAAGCAGGGAGTAAATAGACGCCCAGTTATAATTACAGAAATACTTTTATATGTAAATATAATAAATGGAATACATTTTGTACAATGAAAGTATATTATTATCAATTTGTGGACCAGGAGGCTGAAGCCCCCAAAAGTTTTAAGACCCGTTTATGTTTATATTTCCCTCTTTTAAACCATACTTGTATTCTGCTATTAATAACGAGTTATATAGTGATATAGAATATATATAAAACTGTTTTTTTTTAAACCGTTGCGATCGAATGTATCTTATATGATACATGTCTAAAGTACAGGTGAGTCTCAAAAATAATTATTAAATTCAGTATTATACCTTTAGCTGACGTCCAAAAACTACTATAAACCAAAATTCACATTTTTTTTATTGTGGAAAAAAAACAGATTTAAGAGAGTTGGTGCTTACTCCTTGTGAGGTACTGTTATTTATTATCAATACTGTCTATCATAGCCCTTATTAATCATCAATGTCCTTTTCTCAGACTACTCAGAGGGAGGAATTCAGGTTAGTCCCCACTTCAAATTTTTATCCTGGATATGCCACTGTTGTGGACTTCCCTTAGTGGCTTTTCGGTCTGAAACTCGCCTTGGTATAGTTTTAATAAGTTATGAGATTATCGATTTTGATATTTCCATCCAAACTTTAGCAGATGATATTCAGCAATTCTGAGTGTGTTCCTGGTTTGCGGGACTTTTCTCGTAAAATCTTCCTTATTATTTCCAACATATGTTATATTAGGTTAATGTAACGGCCCTGACTCGGCCAAGGAAGCTATTTGATGCCGCTTTGACCCTACCATTCTTTTCCCCATTTTGCACTATGACAGGGAGCTCCATATTCCATGAATTAACAACTTTTTTTTGAAGATGACCATTCGAAAACACTGCTAGAAGTCCGTCTTTAAGAATGGAAATGTATTTTAGCCGACTTGGCATTGCAAACACACTCACCCAACTCTGACTTTCCATCAATCCAAATTTCTCCCCACACAATAACAGAAAAACCATCGTGTTTCACTGTTGGTTGTAACCTGTTTATTTCGAACTCTTGAGGAGGCAATTTCCAAACCAATACCAGTCCACTGTCTGAAAATTGATCAGACCTTGATTAGCCAGAAGAAATTATGCTGATCCAAAATTTCCACGGCTTGTCCCTCATTTCTTCAGCCTAATCATTCCTCTTCTTATTATTCTTATTTATAGTTATAAGAGGCTTAATCCTGGCTCTATTTCCATACTATCCAAGTGAGTGCAAGCAATTTACCCATGATCTTGTGCTGATTCGGAATCTTTTAACTAATTCGGAAGCTTTTAACTAAAGGTGCCGCGTACGAGAAGTGCAGGCAAGCGACTTAAAATATTCGCTTCAATGAGTCTGTTTGAGACTTAGGATGGCTAAGTGGATTCGCTGCTGGCTAACAGTGGTCCAGGGATGCAGAAGGCTGCTCGCAACTCGCCTACGCTATTATTTTTTCTTTGCCCCTTTTCCTACTCTCTTTTATGTAAAACAGTTTTTTCTCAACCTATTTTAGAATAGCATGAGGACATCTTTCATATTTCTGTGTTTGTCAGAGAGAGAGAGAGAGAGAGAGAGAGAAAGCAAGAGAGTCACGCGGACAAAGAAGTCTGGGAGTATCTCACGGACGAAAGGACCTTCAACTGGTGACTTTCGGTAAATTTCCGGGGCGATAACGGAGCGAGACCAGTCAAAGTGGAGCCCTGAACCCAAATCAGTGAGTGGGCGCTAAGTCCTTGCCCGATGCACCTTTGAGACGGAGTGGGATCCTCTTCCGATGGCAAACAAAATCGCTTCAGGCAAAGTCATATATATTTCCCAGCACGGAAACGAGCAAAGCGGCATTCAAGCTACTCACGCAGTATCCAAGCAGTAATCGAGAGGATTTGTTGGAATCAGACAATGACACGACGGGCCACATTTCAAGCGACTCCCCGGCCCCCTAATGTCTCGCAGGCAAGAAGCCAGTTGTTCAGAGCTACGGCAGTCAATGGTGTAAGGGCTCATTCTGGAATAACGAATAACGCGCTCCGCTCCGTGCCCTGCAAGGATACTCCCTCGAACAACTAGTCGAGACCACCCCCCCTTTCCCTCTTGGAAAATCGTAAGCCTATTACAGTTTTCTCTATCACCGTCGAAGAAGCATGACGCTTTCTGACTACGAAGCTTCATCTCATCATCTCCTCCCGTTTTCTTTCGGGTAAATATTACGCTACTCACAGCTCACGCCGAAGCATTCATTGTAAATTAATTTTCTTTTGCTGAACGATTAATTTTCCCATAGTGTATCATTTATTGTTAAATTCTTATATTTGTTCGTATAATAGTAAATATTATTTTGTTTCCCTTGTTTATATCCCAGAACCACACACAAAGCCATTTAACTATTTGACTAAGTCGCCCAACGGTACAATAAAGCCTACCTGACCAACGACAGTGTGTGTGCGGGGGGGGGGGGGCACCAGGTTGCGACTCCGGTGATCTTTAGCCCTTTTTCTTTAAATTTAACTATAATTCTGCTAACGGAAGAAAGAGGCATTCCAAGATTCCTAACAATTTGTCTTTTGGGACAAGCCCCAACTTAAATTAAAAAACGATCCTTCTTCCTTGAAAATCTAAAATATTCATTGTAATTTTTCTTTCTAGGCATGTTCAATAGTTACATTATTAAACTCTGAAAATAGTGAAATAAATACTAGTCATAATAAAGTCAAAGAAATCGAATGAAAACGTTTTATAATAAAACTCTATTTAATTCTTGCATGTCTCTGTATATAGGTTTTAGGACAGTCTAGCCATTGGTTGGAATATATACAAGGGGGAATAATCTGATGAGGTCAATAATTTATATTTAACTAATCAAGATGAGATACCCACTTTAAAATTAGAGGTGAAGACCTTTAAATCCGGACATGAAAAAGGAACATTCACTCAGAAAACACCTATTTTTATATTCTATTCTGTGCTTGCCCTAATACATGTTAGACTCAAACGTTTCTTAGTGTTTAAACGGGCCTAATAAAGACCAATCGGTACACTTATTTTGAGAAATAAGTAATGATGCTTGCAATTTCATCTTGTTAAAAATTTTATCACAAATGCGTAAAGGTCAAATAATTATTTAAATATGTATTCATTAATTTGCTAACATTGAGGAGTAAATGCTCAGACTTGAGAATTGGTAGGTGTGGATTTACGGTAAACGTTTAAAACTGGTTTAGTCACTTGTCTTGAATTTATGAAGTCTAAAAAGGGTAGGAAATTCATTGAATTTATTTCCTAGGCAAAATAATAATAGAACGTGCGGGTCAACTGTAACGTAGATCATTTAAAAAGAACTACATATATACAGCTATGGTATCGTCAACATAGTTATATTATTTCTTTTTAAATGTTTAAATCCCGTTTGGGGGCTGCTTACAATGGCAAAAACACATAAAACGCATTGATGCTTATCTTTAGGAAACTAATAAATATATTAAACAAACAATAAAAAAAATAAACATTAACACCGAGCGAAAGGCACTTGGAGGTACCCTGTGAAGCTTACTTCCCTAACGGACTCAAGCGAGCCCTCAACAATTTAAAAGTTGAAATAGTATGGAGGCGGCCGCCTCCTTCAAAAACTACAAAATAACATAATAAGGTGTGCAGGAGCCAGTTCACAACAGCAGGGACAAATGGTGTGACTCTATTCGTCACGGAGTCGGGCAGCTAATATGAACACAGCTCCCTTAGTACACTGTATAACCAAGAACTCTTCCCAGAAAAAATCCAAGAGAGCGCTTTGCTTCTGCCGCTGCGTCCAATTAATTAGGAGACGACACAAAATGACCGGCGAGACATCGAGAACTAGGTCCACGGGAAGATTTGTAGTCCAATGGAACAAAACTTTAAAATCTCGCCCTCCGTATCTCATCTTCTCTCCCAAGCACCCCTGAGGTCTTACTTGATCCTTGCCATGGTGTCAGGGTGAAAAAGAGCGAACTCCTGGCCCGGTTGCTCTACGCGTTCATCAGCGTGCTGGTTTCCCGGAACCTTTACATGTCTAGGAAACCAGCAGAAAAAAATATCGACGCCTCCCTACTTAGAGCAGCTAAATCTCGCGGATACTACGAACCAGGGGCGATGAGATACCAATGCCTCAAGACGACTCAGCACGCTCTCTGGAAAAAGAGTCTGAACCGTATACGCAGTGTAGTTTCCTGCACCGAGTGGTATATTGAAAGCACCTTGACCATGAAGAAGGTTTTTTTTATTTTCCTCTTCCTTCTGGATTTAAAATAAAACGCCCCATTCTGGCAGCCACCAGCAAAAAGATTGCAACTAAAATCCAAAACAATCATATCATTAGTTTGATTAAAGCAGTAAAATACAAAGCAACAATAAAAACAGAAAAAAAACAATAAACTAAAAGGTAAAAAACAACATAAACAAAAAATAAAACAAGAGCACGCTCAGCTTCAGGGTGGAAGGCCTGAGCGCACAACTAACAATTTAAATAATTATATATTATGGCACAGGCACCGCTCACGCCCCAAAACTAGAACATTCAAACAAAAGAGCTCTTCATGTCTGAGAAAATAAACAATATGGAGAAAGGTTAGGAGATCACTCTATCCTATGAAGCTGAGTCTCGCGAGTTTGTCCGATTCCGAGGGCGCAAATAATGACAAGATACTACGAGGCATTGGGGAATAGGTCCATGGGGAAAATTCATGGCGCAAACTTTATTTTGTGTCCGCCTACCTCCATCATCTTTGCCATGCAACCCAAAGAGCTCTACTGATTCCTGACATGCAATGTAATAGGTTTGGGTGGTGAGATTTTAACAACCTGCCTCACCCCGACCATCACCTTACTTGCATACCATCCCCCCTCTCTCTCTCTATTAATAGACTATTAATTTTATGTCCAGCCTAAGGTGAAGACGCTATGCTAATAGGCTGCCTGATCACTGGGCATGAGTATTGGCCTCTAATGGCAGCATCTAACTTTGCCGGCCTCGTATTTACCACTCACTCGCAGAGCGGGATACTGCGCGGGGTGATAACAATTGCATCCCGTGACAATAATAGCGTCCCCATGCCCATTTATTAAAATTAAAAAAACCCTTAAGATCATCCGACCCTTGCTCTCCCACTGGACTTCTCATCGGACCAAACCTCTTCTACCAGAGAGGAGGCTTACTCCTCTCCTAGGCATACATGTGCGGTGGACTCCCCATATCCTCGTTCTCTGGAGGTGCCCTTGGGCGACTCCATCTCTTCTACAGCGGCAGTCCCTCCTTTGCTTTCACATGTGACTGCCATGAAAGCGGGCGGGCGGCCCATAATTGACCGCTGCCGGTGGGAGCGGCTCGATAGGGCCAACCCCCTTAAGGGAGCAAAGGATAACAGGACGGGCCGACCAGTGCTCCCTAATGTCCTGCTTGCATGTATAACGAGTTTAAAGGGGGTAAGTGTACCTGCTTCCCTGTCTTCCTCGAAGGATGCCAGTTCACTGGCACGAAATGATAGAAAAGGAAACTCGAATGGGATCCGTGATGTCTTGGGGGAAGGGGCACATGGAGGCCCCCTAAGATGTCCATGGTCCCAGAGGTGACCCATCTCCAGACGGTAGGATCTTCCATGGGGTCAAACCAGAGCTCAGTGCCAAACACAGAAGCCGAGTCCGCAGCTTTGCAAGCTTCTCCTCGCAATGACTCAGTCCACCGAGGCCTCACAGGGAGAGGAGGGATGCCGGCTAGATTCCCTGTGGCATGCAAGACCTTCTCCTTTTCAGAAAAGGATCTTGATGAGGCTGGTCCATCTGACCTAAGGGCTCCTTCAGGCGGTGCAGAGAAGCGGGTTTATTCCCCACTCTCCTCTTCTAAAAAGAAAAGAAATTGAAAGAAGACGAAAAAGACGCGGGGGCTCCTCTCCCTCTGGAGGAGCAACACGGATGGTTGGGTCCGCTGCCGTTTCGGTATGCGACCAAGCCAAGATCGGCACGTCCATCCACGGTGCTTCTCCGGGTTGGGAGTCCCTGACAAGGACCAAAAGTGCGCAAGCGTAGCTTCGATTACATCGGGACCCCTCGTTCAGAGATTACCTGGTGTTTTCGAGCCCTCTGGCTTCAAGCGCTTTCTCGTTTTTCGCTCCACTGATGGCAGCATGTTGACCGAGGGTAATATGATCCATCAGAGAAAAGCAGTAGCTAGCATGATTGGTAGAGAGCGGAAGGTGACCCCTTCCTCGGAAGGGAGCCTTCTGGCGGATGCATCGAATCCCTCCGAGGCAGTCATGATTAGTGCCCTTCAGACACTTGATGGCACGCCGGTGATTGTGACGCCGCACTCTACTATGAATTTAGTGAAAGGAGCAGTTTATACGAGGCAACTCGTGGACTACTCCATAGGTGTCATCACCTTAGAGCTGGCCGACCATGGGAGCGGTCAAGGTCGAACGTGTGATTAGAAAACAGGGAAGAGCCTCGAGACCCACCCCTACATTCTTCCTTACGTTTGATTGTGACAAGCCCGCTGAGTCGGCGCTTTACCAGATGATATCACTAACGCAGGTAGGTATTCGTGCTACTGCCGCGGAGCTGCTACTACGGCCACCGCTTTGGCCATGCGAATTGCTCCCGTAGACATGTAAAGTCGGAGTTACTCATAGTTTGAGTAAGTTGCTCCAAGGCTGCACACAATAAGTCTAAATCGTGTGTGGCAAAGTGTATCAATTGCGGAAAGCGGCACCCCACTTCTTCTAAGCAATGTGGTGCGTATCTCCTTGAGAAGAAAATCCTGGCCGTTCAGGCTTAGGATTGTCTCTAATTTAGCGAAGCCAAAGACTTGGTCCTGACCCGACCGGCAGTCCCTGAGACGTCTTTTCCTTCAATGATTAAAAGACACCCTTTGATTATGGCCCCTCCAGGCCTGCGAGCTCTACCTATGCCTGACGCTCCCCTGGTACATCTAGCGGCACAAAGGGTTCACACCCATCCACGGCTAAAACTAGACCACCACCCATTCCCCCAGCGTGACCGTTTACTATAAGGGGAAACGGCTACGTTCCTCCACCCCTCCACTGAGTCGTTAGACTCACAGGAGGCAACACTCCTGAAGTTGGTCGTAAGGACATCTTCCGGGGTTCCTAAAGCTGCCCCCCGAAAGGAGGATAGCACTAAAGGAGCTTCGGCTACTACGCCCACACCCACTGCTAGGCTGTGTGAGTCGAAAACAATGGATCCTCCAAAGGAGAAAGGAAAAGACTCGCATGGTGAGCCCAACCTCCCCCAATAAGTCCTCGATCACGATAGAACCTTCAGCGTATTTTATGGTCAACAACGCCGTGAGATATTCCTCTGAAAAGCGTACGGCCATTCCCATAGGCTTTTGGTCTCGTCGAAAAGGGCTCCCACTTCTCCTTCGAGTTAGGCCTGGAGGGAATATTCCTTCAACGGAATTGCCGTGGACTTTCCACCAACTGAGAGGAGCTACGGAGGCTCGTCTCCTCCCGTTTTCACTATATCCATGATAGTAATTACTTCCTCATTCAAATATCATTTTCTGGCGCGGGTGCGGTGGTCCGCATTTCAGGAAATGACCTATTTCTTTGTTTAAGTCGCGGAGTTTAGGTCGGTGGATGAGGCCGTTGAGTTATTCTACATGCACCGCCCGAATAACTTCACAGTCAGTGAATTTCGTCGAGCTAGGGTTTGGTTCCGGTATATTTAGAAGCACGCCCTCCTCTCTTTTTGGTGGACATACGTGTCCTCGCTTAACGGGAAAACCCCTCTAGCAGAGGTGTGGAAGAGTGTCAAAAGGATTCAGGGCAAGTTCTCACAGGACCCCCACCCCCTCCCGTTCTCCATGCGAATGGTACCGTAATCCCGCGTCCTTGGCAGAGTCCTTCGCAACCGCTTTATCCGCATTCTCTAGCCAGGATGATAATTCCCCAGCATTCAATGATCGTCGTTATGTCGCGAATGACCGTCAACTGGACTTTACTTCCAAAGGCGAAGAACCCTTCAACGACAGGTTGAAGGGTTGCTTTGCTCCGACTAGAAAATGTCGTCTGCAAGGCTTTTCTTCGGAGACAGCACTACGCCACGGTGTTTTTCGATCTGGAAAAGACCTATGATACCGCATCGCGATACGGTATCATAGATACTCTCCACATGATGGGGTCGAGGGGACGCCTCCCAGTCTTTATATCTGAACTTTTGCGAGATCGTCGATTCCGCGTACGGGTAGGGGGAGCCCTCTCTGGCCCAATTGAGCAGGAAGAGGGTGTCCCGCAGGGAAGTGTCCTCAGTATCACACTCTTTGCCCTGAGCATCAACGGCATCACCTCGGTGCTGCCGGAAGATGTTCTCGCTACGCTCTACGTGGACAACCTTTTGATCTCTTTTGTCGCGGCCCACGTATTTCTCTTCCACACTCTGACCACATGTCATTTTCTCTTAAAGAAAAGGACAGAGGGCTGTCGGTAACTTAAAGTTACGTGCCATCACCCCGCGATTTTACCGTGGACCTTTCTAATTCCTCGACGGCTTCAGATAATTTTGTGTCGCCTCTGAATCGGACACAATTGCTAGACGCAGCGCCCGTTATTTAGCGCTCCCTAAATCTTACTGCGACGAATGTTTTGTCCTTATGACTGTCTAGTCCATTCTTGTCGGATCCTTGCTTGTGTTCCTTTACCTGTACAGGAAGCTATCGGACCAGCAACCGCTTGTTCTATGTACTCAGAACGAGTTCGTACACATCGAATTGCGGCGATATCTAGTTTTGGAATCAGGCTAAAAGTTTAGCGAGTAGGTGGGTCTCCTACGCTGTATTTAACTTTTGGGATTTTTGCTGAATGCTCAGGTCGAACCTCTCTCCAATGCTGGAGCATGCAGTTTCCCCCAAAGCATCCATTTTGTCATATAATCCCATGATCTCGTTGTTATTGCGCTTGAAACTTGAAATAATAAAACTATAGATCGTGGTTACCCTTTTCACACACCAATTTTCATTCTACACAAAAGTTATTCTAAATTAGGCTTTAAGTTTTGGTATTTCGTTTGTTTCTAAATGTCCCTTACAGTTGTTGGCAGTTCCTACAATAACTTCGGCAAAAAGGTTAGCGCAAATACAAGTTATTTATATAATTTGATAGTTAATTTAAAAGAGAATTAAAACCCTGTGGGGTAATAAAAACTATCAGTTAATAAAATGTTATTAAGCACGATATTGGTTACCAATTTAAATAGCGTATAGTGCCAAGTCAGTGATTCCTCTAAATGAAAACATTCTAAATTTGGCTTTGCTTTGTTCTATTTTATTATTTAGAGCTGTTTTACACAATAAATGGGGTTAGTTTTGCTTGTTAGTTATATGTCTTGGTGATTATAAGTTAATTACATTTTCTTAATTACACAGGAAATGTGGTCGTATTAGCGTAGTGTACACGTTGATAGATCAATGAAAATGAAAGTTTTTTTTCTTTTGGACTACTTTTTTAAAATTTTATCCAAGTACATCAATAGTGAATCCGATGACCTGCTTGAAATGAAAGCTCCCTTTTCGGATATTAAAATTTGGGAGGGAATTAATTAAAGCTATATCAACTAATTGTCGTTTGAGCCAGTCGTTTGGGTTAAATTTCAGTTTTTACCACTTGATGCCATGATTTTATTTTGTGGAACTCTTGTGTTGAAATAAAGTATTAGACTCGTTTCTGTGTATATATAATATTTGTGTTCGTAAACAATCAGATAGCCTACGTCTCGTTTGTCATATGTGCATTGCATCGCAATTTTTGCACGGAACTTTTTATACACGCCTACTTTAATATGAAGAAGGGGTCTTAATCTGGATTAGTTCATTTATAAGATAGTTTAGGAAGGTAAAGACTTCTTTTAAGATTATTATTTTATTCAAATGACTATTAATGCTTTTAAGGGTTGGGTTATAAGGAAAAAATTCACTTAGGTTGAGTGTTATTACTACTATGAGTTGAGGTTTTAATTTCATTATTCCTAGGTTTTAAGGTGCGATAAAATGGCTTATTTTGGCTTGCAAACGCGCTTCCTTAAATAAAAAGTTCGGGATATGAGAGGCAATAAAATATTATCTGGATATTATGATTTTATTATCAATGACGAGAGTAAAAATGGATGTAAGCATTCGAATTAGTGTGTTTAGGATGAAAACTAAATTGGAGAGGATTGGAATCTCTATCACAGTGAATAAGGATATCAATGAAGGAGAAATTTGATTGCCATTAAAATTGAAATTTAATTAGGGATGTGGTTTATTGAGTCGGTTTAGAGTTATTAGAATTATCATTTTCTGGCTTTAGTAAAAATAGATCATCTACCAAATGCCAATGTTTTGTTTCTTAAATATCAGGCTAAAGTTCCGATTCAGCTATTCCATGAAGAACAAGGAACAAAGCCATATATTTTCCGGTAATCCTCTTCTTCAAACGAGATAGAGTTATTAAAAACATCAGCATTAATTAATTCAACGAATATTTCATGAATACAGGAATATTAAGCAGGGATATTTTGGGTGGTTTTATAATAATATTTCATTTATGTATACGAGGGGTGGTCAATAAGTTTTGCGAATCGGTAGAGCAAAACAGAGGAAGGGGGATGGCTATTTGTGGGGGTGTTAGGAAAAGTTATGACAGGTCCGGACCTGCAGCTGCACGCTCCTGCCTCGTCAATTTAAGGAGCAGTAGCTGATCGCAGATCGTCAGTCACAAATTTTTCAACAATGGAGAAAGTTGAGCAGCGCGCAGTGATCAAATCTTTGACCAAGAAAGGCAAGAATGCAAAAGAGATCCATGACGCATGGTTGCAGTGTACACCGACACCGCCCCTTTCTATGCAACCATTGGTTGCTGGAATAGGGAGTTCCACCATGGTCGTGAGTCCCTTGAAGGTGACCCCTTTCCAAGACATCCGTCAGACGTGACCAACGAGGACAATGTGGCCCGTGTGGAGAGGATGATCCTCGAAAATCGACGTGTGAAGGTCGAAGAAATCGAGCGAGAACTTAGAATATCACATGGAAGTGTTATTAACATTATCCACGACAATTTAGCCATGACCAAGGTCTCTGCCCGTTGGGTCCCTAGAAACCTCACTCCCCATGATCGACTTCAACGTCGTCAAAGTCCACAAAGCCAGAGTTGCACAAGCTGCCCTGCGCGAGTGCGGATTCGAGGAGCTCAACCATCCCCCGTACAGTCCAGATCTGGCCCCTAGTGACTACTTTTTATTTCGCCAGTTCAAAGCTGCGCTGCGTGGATGCCGGTTTGGGGACGATGAAGATGTCCAGCTCGCCGTCCAGGAGTGGATTGAACAGCAGTCGGGAGATTTCTGGTTGTCGGGAATTCGAAGCCTCAGGGACAAGTGGCGCAAGTGCATTGAAGTCGAGGGTAGTTATATTGAAAAATAATAAAGCACTTTTCCTCATATCTCGTTTCCTTATATCCGAATTGCAAAACTTATTGACCGCCCCTCGTATGTTGGCCAATGTACATAAAAAATCTGGACGTCGCCTATCTTAGAGGGTTCAGAAACAAATATTCTGTACACTCGGGCAATGAGATCCATAAATGGAATCAATTGGAATAAAAACAAGATCTCTAACTTATTCTGATTTATGTATGACCTTACGACCTTCAAAACTTTAAATAATTCCCAGACTAACCTTGAGAGGACCTTGGCAATTATATCATTCGAAAGAGAATGTAAAACAACATAAGACTTTAAATTCAAATTTTATTAGCATCGGCCGAATAGTTACAATGTTATTACCAAAACAAAAGAAAACAACTAAGCGAGTACCGACATAGTGAGATATAGAATCGCACGCGCCATAAAGCAAAATTTATTTATACCTCGAATGACTGCTTCAAACGCCTGGTAGTTAAGGCGGCTTTAATTGATTCCTTCCTAGTTTTAATCAGGTGATCAGATCGATATCAACACTCAGATAGGACTAACTAGACCAGAATGAGGCGCCAGTCTGTACACATTTCTGCCATGTATTAGCGTATATCTTGCTCTCGTTGGCGTTATTATTTTTTGTTGTCTTTTTTTATTATTAGAATTTCCGTAAGTCAAATTTGTCAGTTGTTTTAGATTAGTTCTGTTCCTGTGATGAAAAAGAACTTAAAAGATAGTTATCTTTTGCATTATGTAGAAAGTTCGTATAAATAGGGGTTTAAAGTGGTTATGTTCACTTTTGAAGGTTCTTTTTACCATCTTTGTCCATAATTAAGAAAATATAAATCAAAATAATCGTTATAAACAAAATAAACCTAACATAACATCTGTAAAACGTGAAATAACTTAAAATATCCAAATAAAAGGAAATCTAAATTATAATCGATGTTTACATTTGGACGAAGCATTGATGCAAACAATATACTTTATATTTAATAGACTTTATATATACTACATATTTTAATGTCGAATTTTATAAATATCATGATCTTGAGTTGTTTACTTTTGGGGTAAGATTATTTTAGAGTCAAAATTCAGTATTTGCCTTCCAAGGATCCACATATTTTTTTTTGTTTTACTTGATGCAGTCAGAAATTTTTTATGTTTTAATAATATAAACATATCTGACAGGCGTAATAAAGTAGTTCTAATGGATAAGAGGGTATATATATATATATATATATATATATATATATATATATATATATATATATATATATATATATATATATATATATATATCCTTATAGGTTGCAACTCTCGCAAATATCAATACCTTGCACCAAACTTATTATGAGATGCTTTATTCGAATCTGATCTTTGTTTGTTGCGCAAATCCTTAAAAATATATGTAAATTACATACCTTCGCAAACTTTATTTTGAGCTACTAAAAAAAAATATGATCGAAATAAAGCATCTTGAAATGAGCCTGATGCAAATTTTTTTTATTTTATATATAAAAAAGTTAACTGCTCTTCATTTAACCACTTAACCAGAAAAACCCTGGAAGATTCCAATAGAAATAGAGAAAGGTGACGACCATTAGCTAGGTTATCGTACTGAAATTTTTTCGAATCGAAAAACAAATGCAATTTAATTGTGAGCTCACTACCGCACGCTAAACATGTATGTACCAGTTGCTATAACAAGACCAGGCAATGGCTTCGCCACTCTCCCCTACGGGGTGGGGGAGGGACTTGCGCTTTGCTACTAAGATTAAAATTTAAAATCTAAAAAAAAGCAGCCATGGTTAAATTTTAATAAATTTTCTGAACTTCGCCAATTATCCTTAACTCTATAATTTAACGGTGAATTTTTGAAATTTTTGTAAATGTTTTTTTTGCTTTGTGGACAAGTAACCTTTCATGTTTTTGAGTTTAAGTTTATTTGAAACTTTTATTCGCAGGGCTGTTTTTTGTATGTTTCGAGCTTTAATCCAAGTTCTTTTTAAGAGTTCAGAAAAAATAAATATAATTATCGAATGATTTGGAATGAAAAAACATACAAATCGTGAAGTTCAAAAAATGTGTATTAAAATTAGGACTTTGTCGCTTTTTTACTATCATTTTGTATAGGAAACAAATTTAGATGAAAAAAGAGATCTGACGAAGGTTTTTCTATATATTAAAACGGGTGAAGTAACTTTAAAAAAAGGTTTCAGGGTGTCTATGTTGAAAAAAGTGTTTGGAAAATTCTCAACTATAATAAATCTTCAAGGGATAAAGACAATATAATAAAAGGCGAAATAACTTTTAAAAAATGTTTCAGGGTATTCAAATAAATAAAGTCTATAAATGGGATTAAAAAAAGCGGTTTAGAATAGCAAATAGGCCGTAGGCCACACCCCGCAGGAGTGCCTGTGGAACCAAGTTCTTTCTGTAAGAAAGAATACGAAGTATGGCTTGTAATAATTTTAAAAAGGAAGTCTAAAGTAAATTTACCCCTTTTCAAAATATTACGTTGCTAAAATATAGTTATAGAAGAGAAGATATATAAAAATAAATTTTCTGAACTTCACCATTTATAATTCTTTGGGTTTTAAAAAATTCCCAAAATTTCGATACTTATATTTATTTCTGAACTTCACCATTTTGTTTTTTGATATTATAAAATAATTATTAGAAATAACTTTGATTGAAAAAAAAACATAAGTCATAACCAAACTAAGATGAAATTATTATTCAAATACTAAAAAGAATCCCCTTCTTAAATTATAGAGTTAGTGATAATGACGATGTTTCGCTCTGTTTTCGATATCTGAGTTCAAATTGATGATCTCCACATAACGACCTACGCATTCGTAACTCATTTTGACAAATACTCTTGAAAATATAGCGAACTCTCAGTTTAAGAACTCAATGCACAAATGAAAGAAAATATGAATAAAATAGACGAAAATTAAACTTAATAAAACCAATAAGGAAGAGTTGATGGAGTACATGGAAGGTGGCGGAGTTTTTTTTTTATGGTGCCCTCCTGGTGGTTCGAACCAAGGGCAGAATTCGCCGCAATTTAACTTTAGCCTATTGTTAGGCTACCTCAAAACCATAACAAAAGACCAAAAGAAGGCAAAAACAAACCCAACAAAAAATAGAAGCAAATAAATCTCACAAAAAAAGAAGCAAGGAATACGCACCGGCGTCGAGGAGAGGCGCGCCTCCCCCTGCCCCCGAGCATGCGCGCAACAGCAAAGAAAATCAAATAAAATGGAGGAGACCAGTCTCCTCCAGAAATTCGATTAGTCCACAGGTCAGTGTGCAAGAAACCATCAAGAGCACCATGGATAAAGGGTAGCGACCTCGCTAATCCCGGCACTGTAACAGATAACGGGTCAAAGATGCCCCTGAATGGGACATTCAACAAGAATGTGCCGATCAGTCTGAATGGCAAGGCAGTCCTCACAGTAAGGTGTATGGGGACGCTCCGTCTAATGTGGGTACGTCCCGCGAGTGTACCAAATAGGAAGATAAAAAAGCTCTTTGAAGTCCCCAAATAATTGAGGGGAGAGGGGTCCACTGGAACAGTCACGGCGCGATGGAACGCAACTTTAAGTTCCCCTCAGCAGTCTTCCATCTTTTTTGCAGGCATTCCAGATGGTTGACCTGAATCCTGCCATGTAGTCAGTGTGAGAAAGAGTGAAACGATTGTGTGATCGCCCAGGCGTGGCGGACTCTTTGGTACCGTCATCGGTACGCTCATTCCCCGCAATCCTTACTTTTCCATGAACTCAGCAGAAGATAATCTAAATATCCTCCCGGCTCGAGGCAATTGTCTCGTCATGTTAATCGCGAGCCAGAGGGTACAGAGATCTCAATGCTCGGGGAGCAATCACGGCGCTTTGTGAGTCACTATAGATCAGTGGTTCCCAACGTTTTTGCATTTGTGACCCCTTAGACTTGAAACTCACGCGAGCCCTTACTATCAGCAGGTTGATTTACATTTTATTTTCTGTGAAGGAGAGGAAAAGAAACATCTAAAAAAATTTATTCGAGAATCCTGCAATTATTTATTAGCAAACTAAATCATAACATTACTCCAACCTCAATTCATAAAAAAACAAAATTATTCTTACAATAATATCAACATAGGTTTCAACAGCTATCCAGCCCAGCTAGTGGGATGCCTGATGTTGCATTTGAGCATCAAGCCTTGAAATTTGAGGCCAGGCGTTTGTCTTAGCCAGTCTCGTGTCATCTCCAACATACAATCTGTTCCTATTCTTCGTTTTTATATTGATAAGAGTTGAAAATCATGCCTCACATAATTAGGTAGAAGCAAATGTAACAAGGACACGTAAGGTTATCATGCTGACTTTGGAGTATGACTGATACATAGCGCACCAGAACTGAGTCACCGATTTTACCTTGGAGAGATCACGAGCTGGAGAGTCGTTTCTTAGATCCAGAAATTCATATTGGATCTTATCTGGGGGTGCTGGATACATCAAGTGCAGTACAAAATGGTTTCCTTACAGGGGCCTCGTGTTCATCTGATTTCTCAGGGAAGTATCACTCGAATTACTCTTCAAGAGACTGAAGATTTTCAGTAATCTCATCCTTGAGTAACTGATCCAATTGGATCTGAGACCCATCCATCACTCCACAAAGTTTTTCAAACATAGCGATGTTTGGTTTCCCGACGCCAGTTCTGTAATTTAAAAACAAAGGCCCGGAGACTATCTTGAAAAAGGAGAATATGTGTTTCCCTTATTTGAAGCTTCAAATTTAGCTTGTTCAGCTGGTCGAATATGTCAGCAAGGTACGCAACCCTTTTATTCCATGCTTCATGTTCGAAGTGAGCTACAAGATCTTTCTTTTCTTGATCCGTCAGGATTAGCTTTATTTCACTTTCGTCTCGAAGACACGATTAACAAAGTTCCCTTTCGATAACCAACTTATTGCTGTGTAGAAAAGAAGAACTCTGTAATCAACATTCATGTCTTTGCATAGTTTTTTTAATAGCCGAGTGTTGAGTGCTGCAGTCTTCACATAATCTACAATTTTGATTACAGAAAAAGTACTTCCTGTAGAGAGGCAAGAAGAGTCTTACTGATGAGACCATATCGGTGGATCATGCAGTAGATGCCCTTGAATTGAGGTACTAGCTTCTTCACTCTCGACTGGAATTCTGACTTCGAATCCAACATAGCCAGTGCTCCCTCCGTACAAACCCCGACACGTTTTCCCATTGAAAGCCTTCCTCACGGAAAATAATTGATACTTTCTCCATGAAAACATCAGATTTTATAGTGGTTTCAATGCACTGCAGAACAAGAATTCGTCTTTAATGTCGCCTGAATGAAATATATCTCACGAAAAAAAAGCAAATGAAAATATAAACTTACATCTCTTGACTCGTCGAGCTGAAAGGAGAACAACGGAGAATCTTTGATTTCGGTCAGAACCTGCTCCTTCACATCCATAGACATTTTAGAAATGCACATCTGTATTGTATTATTTGACAGAGCTACTTGTTGTATCCTATCTGCACTGGCTTATCCAAGAATAAGATTTACTCCTTTCAACATGCAGGGTTTTAGAAGTGGTTCTCCAATTGTATGCGATTTTTTTGTTTAGCATTTTTAGTGCAATCTCATATGAGGCCTTAACTACGGCTGCACTATGCTGCTGAAACGACTCATTGACATCTAGTCTTTGACTTTTGAGACACCGTTGATGCCATGTTCTAGGTGTTTCGTCTCAAGATGACGCTTGAATTTCGATGGTTTCATTGACTATGCACTCAGGACAGCATCACATAGAACCCCGTGTGGTTTCTCGATGCCATCGTTGGCGTGCACAGTGGTTAAGCCAATATTGAAGTAGCATTCTGAGTATCTGCACCGTTTAGCCATGGATTAAAATATGTGAATAGAATAAATCATATTAAGAATAGATTTAATTTTAAAATATACAAGAAACTGAAATAAAAACATGTCTCCAATCAAAATCTCATACCACAAAAACATGCTTGCTAGACGCAATTCACCTCTACTCCACTAAAAACCGGCGAGGCGTACGAAACAATCACCACAACTTATCGCTGCCTTATGCCGCACACTTCCCCTAGCCCCGCATCCCAGTCCGGACATGTCGCTCGATTTATCATCCACCAATCAGCGACGGTCATGTGAATGACGTGTTGACAGCGAACGCGCGCGCACACACACACGGCACGCGCCACATCACTACGAGTAACTGACCACACATGCTTAAGCACAGCTAAACAGACACTCAAGCATACGTCAAAGAGCATACACTTACATAATCGCTAGTACAGACATATACATACACTTGCAGACACAAAGGCACATACACTCAAATGCCTGCATACAGACACCTCCAATGTGATCTAATGACATTTACACGCTGTAACACATTTTTTTTTTGCACTGAAACAAAAGAAATACGGGCTCTAAGGTGGGCTAAGCAAGGAAACAAATGTTATTGTTCTAAGAGTGCGATTTGAATAGTAAGCTGCAGCTGCGTGACCAAGGAATATTCCAAACACAACGACAAGAATAGATTTTAATACGCACTAAATAAAAGGCACAAAATAAATATGGATATATATATAGGTACATGAATAAGACGGAATTAGGTTCAGAATACTAATTGGATAACTAGGGCTAATAAATGGTTATAATGGGAGATTTAGGGTAGTGAGCGATTAAGTTCCTTTGAACCTCGAGAGTAAAGCGGGGCGAACTTGGGGGGGGGGGAGATCTTGGTGACCTTGATTACTCACAGGTGTAGCCGAAAACCCGCAGAGGGTGGCGCTACTTTCTCTAAACTTGGATTTTGCGAGCTGCGGGCCTCTTGTCCTCAAGAGGTCACCGGACGAACTTCGAAGGGAGAGGGGGGGGGGATTACTTCTCCAAACTCTGATTGAGCAAGTTTTGGGGCCTTTTGTCCTCAAGAGGT
Source organism: Ceratothoa steindachneri (assembly GCA_963969495.1). NCBI lineage: Eukaryota > Metazoa > Arthropoda > Malacostraca > Isopoda > Cymothoidae > Ceratothoa > Ceratothoa steindachneri. The sequence continues at coordinate 102,453,342 of OZ018330.1, forward strand.
CACCAGAAGAACTTCGGAGGGCGGCTTCTCCAATCCTTTATCCGAAGGCGGTTGAGAAAGGCTGACGTTGCCTCACGAGACTCTTCTCCCTGACCGGAAGATACGAGAGTGATGTCCAGCTCTTCTGTGGCCTGCGACCGTCACTAAACACTTCTGAGAGAGAGCGTCGTTGAATCTAACTTCTTTCGGGGAAGCATCGTCTAACCAAATCTGTCAGTAATCCTTGGGAGGGTGCATATATACCCGCAGTTGTCCAAAACAGGGAGATAGAGAGAGGCCTTCTCGAACCTTCATTATCCGCCGGGCCACCGAGTGTCTTCTTACGGGAAAGTGTAAGAGGCCGAGATTAGCGGGTCAGACGGAACGACCAGCGGCTGGAGCCATAAAAGCTGTTCGCGGCAAACCTACAAAAATAGATGAATAATCTCCCGACCGGAGGGGGGGGGGTATTGAGACGGCGGGGAGATAGCCTTCAATTTCAGCGTCATGCAGGGGGGAGGGGGGTTAACGGCTCGTTTTCTCTCCCAAAGTAATATCTTAGGAGGTGGGGAAATACTACTATTTTAGCGGATCCCTCTACAGAGAGCATAAAAAATCTAATTGATGATTTGAAATTAATATTATCCCAAGCCACTTCTAGCAATGCTACGCGACCCCCCAGGGGGGTCTCGACCCAGTGGTTGGGAACCACTGCTATAGATCATGAGCCATATCCAAAGTGGGCACAACGCTTTATTTGCTGTACTCAGTGGTGTATTGCTACCAGCTCGGAGAAAACAGGCACACCAAGGCAGAAAGATGAATCGTTCCTCGGATGTTGAAGGGTAAACTTATCGAAATTTAGGACACCTTTTGCCAGCTTGTTGATCCGGAAGGAAAGGACCTTATCAATGTGATTAATCTTATAGTCGCCCCAGAAGGAGTACATATGGTTAAAATTTCCTAGGGGTAGAAAAGCCCTCGGAAACCGCGCTACGACGAGGCAGAATTTCCTCGCATCGAAATCGGCTGACAGTAAAATGTGCGCATAAATAACAGTTTACCTCCTATTTAGGTGTAGCTTCACTTCCAGTGCCTGAGAAAAAGTATTTATAACGAATAGAAGAACTGAGACGGGAGGAGATCTACCTCCCCAGCTCCTTACAGTTGGCCAGGAGTCCACATCAAGTTATTGAAAGATTATGCTCTGCAGGTCCAGCTCAGAGGCGATGCAGGGTCACTCTTCGATAAGAAGACTCTCACTGGAATGGTCGTCAGATTACCGGAGGCAGAACTCCGGGGATTGTTTGCTATAGAAGGCGCTCTCGCTTTCGAGGACTTCTCAGGGTAGGTTCGGCTCACTATGTGAGTCTTTTCCTACCTCCGTCTCGAAAACTTTGTTTAGCGGAGGAGCTTCGGTGGCTGAAATCCCTATTTTGGAGAGTCCCTCGTATCTGAGCCACCAGGTAAAGACTTGCGATGGTAGCGATGTAGCCTAAGCTCCCTTGCTGTTTTTTTCCTTTTGGTGGACAGCCTTAGTAGTCTCCTAATATTTGGGGGCTTTGCACCTTGTAAGTACAACGAATCGGTGGAAGAGCGTGGCCATTTTGCCTTACGGGAAACGGTTACACAGGGGAAGATGGGAAAGCCCTAGTTTGTGGCGAAGCTTGGCATATGTCATTTGTGCCACCAGTTTTGCTAGAAGAGCGCCTTGGGAGCATGGTGGGGAGGGGTAGATTCCTGTGTAGCTCACTTTTCGGGATGATGATGATCCAGAATATAGGACGCCATTTGTTTTAACCAGACGTAAGAGGGAAATGGATAGAATGCCCCAACAAGTTTGGGCTATGTGGCACTGAGAGTATCTAATATCTCTGAGGCAAACAACACGTGCGTCTCGCCTGGGAGCGAATCCTGCTGCCGGCAACGTGGTACTCGTCCACAATGAAACTCACCGGTTAGAGTGGAAATTCTGAAGAATCACTGATTTACACGCAGGAGGGGACGGGAGGGCTCGTTCCATAACGTTAAGGATGAAGTCGGAGAACATAGCAAAGCTACTGTCGAAACTCTACCCAATAGAAATCAAGGCTCAGCCATCGGACCCGTCGCCGGTCAACTTCTGCGAGGCATGTTCTCGCCATTGGATCTACCCGCGGGTCAACTCGCGCCAAGCAGGGTCTCGCCTTCGGATCAACTACCGTCAGGCGTGGTCTATTTTTCAGACCCACCTGCGGGACGACTCCCAACAGGCATGGTCTCTCCTTCGGACCCTTCTGCGGGACGAATCCCGACAAGAATGATCTCTCCTTCGAACCCACTTGCGGGTCAGCTCCCAGAAAGCACGTCTCTACTTCGGACCCACCTGCGGGTCACCTCACAGAAAGCATGTCTCTCGTTCTGACACACCTGCGGGTCAGCTCACAGAAAGCATGGCCTCTCCCTCAGATCCACCTGTAGCTCAGCTCTGTGAAGCTTTGAGACATACAGAATATAATATAAATTCAAGTCATTTAGTAATAAGCCTCACACTAAATTAATAGTTCATTTTACCACCTTGTTAATTGCGGATTGTAATCCTTTTCTTCTTTCATTTGTACAGTTGGCCAATCGAATTTGTTTAGCTATGTAGATTATGTCGGGAGAAAGTCTCCATAGATTTTCATTGTTCACTTGAATTCAACCCCTGTGGTTCACTGTAATATCACTCTCGTTGTAAAGACTGTGCTTTCTCTGGATATTGTTCCATTGTCATATTCATTTGATTTTAATATTAAGTGCCAGTATTGCAGATATATTAGTTTGATATTCTTGATTAAAGACTTTAATTTCCACCCCTCGTAACGCTTCTATTCATAGCTTTAGAACAGTAATCTGTTCGCTTTGTGGGTACAATAAGGTGTCTAATTGCTCTAAGACAGCTTTATTTACATCGACGATGGTCCTGCCGGTCTTGGCCTCGTTTCTTAAAGAATGAGATAGGGTACATCCGTTCTCTGTCTCCGTGGAGGGAAAGAGACCCCTAGTCTTCTTCTTGTTGCATTTTCTCTTCTTTTTATGAGATGAAGGCGGGGAATGAGCCCCATTTTTTTCAACCCCTAAAGAGGCCTTAAGGCCTGACCTATCAGCCTCAGCTATATCCTTCTCCGAAATTGGGAAGGTCCTGACCGTCAAGGGGACATCAGGTAGGTGAGTCCTCAGGGCCTGTGCGGCCTCAAGAGAACTTTGCACAACTGCGGACTCAGGTTCGGCGTCTGGCTCCAATCCAAATTTCGTCCCTAAGGCAGAGCCTACTATTTGGGTAGGGCACCTCCGGGATCATCCCCACCTCATGAAGGGCCTCCAAGTGCCTTCACACTAAGGTGTCGGGTATCTAGACTAGGGACTCATAGGGTCTATGGCCCTTCACAGACATTCATTTTGAAAACATGTGGAGCGGGCAAGCCGGCTCCCCTCATTGTCACGATACTCGGATTCACCAGGTATCTGTGAATGGCCCAGGGAAAGACATATCCTTGAGGTGGTTCACCTGCCTCTATCGAGAGAGGGGCAGGGACGGGAACCGAGTGGAAGCGTATTATGCCTCACCGTTGTTTTCGGTGTCCGCTAAAAAAGAAGGGGTACCCGCAGCAAGTGGAGTCAACTCTCCAAAGGGAAGTAATGGGGAATCCACCGAACCCGATCTGGAGAAACTCGCTCTCCGCTTGAAGTATCTTCCTAACGTCCTTGAGAAAGCGCCTTTGCCGCACACAAATGGTTGTAGGAGAGCCCCTCTACCGATCTGTGGTGTATTCAATGTTTACCTCGCCCACCCTAACACTAAGGTCGGGCGAGGATTTCGTGTGGGGTATAATATATGCAATCAAAATTTGCTCTAAAGTTGTAAGGACCTGCCAATACACGAAAGAACTTGAATTTGTGACCTAGTAGAAGAAAAAACGGGGTGGGGGGCTATATCCCGCATCCAGCTGCTCACACCCTTCCAACCTCGAGGTTTCGTACTTTTAAGGTCTCCATCCCGTGTGTGTTAAATATTTGGTGTTTGCACTTGTGCAGCAACAAAGAGCGACCAGAAGTTTCCAAATGGACCGCTCGATCCCCAATGGCCGCAGCTACCAATTGAGCAGCCAGAGAGGCAGGGCGACAGAGTGGATTTCCTTACTATGTCTTATTAATCGTCTACAGTAGAACCGGGATCTGGATCTGTTGTGGTAAACTCAGAGACGGGACCTGAGACTTTTCGTTGGTTTGGCAACCTTAAAAGCAGTATAATCCATCCGCCATAAGCAGTACAGCTTTATGCACCCGAGAACGGTCACAGCTGGTCAGTCCATTACATGCAGGGAAGGGGATATTAGGGCAAAAAGCGATCTTTCCATTAATCGCGCTCCAACGCCCAGGACTCTTCCAAGTCCTAGTCTCTTGCAACCTAAGGGATTTGTTCATATAGTTGCCATACCCTCTCTTCTGACACGGCATGGGTTATAATGTCAGGTCCTTAAACCTAGCCAAAAGGTTGATGAGGTAGACCTAGAATTCAAAGGATGCTGAGTGGGAGCGAAGAGGAACCGCGACAATTTCTTTAAGCAAACTCACCCTCAGAGACTTCAATTCTTCTGTGTGACGTAACTTCCCTTATTTGCATTCGATCCGGGCGAGTAAAGTTCCTCCCGGTACCAAGTGAACTTCGCCGAAAGATCGAGGGTCTATTGGTAGAGTAAAAAGAAAAGTAGCGCTGAGAGAGCGAGTAGGAAGCGCACCAAAAACTTTCCCATGCCCCACCAGAGAGTTGGCTCAATATGGTGACAGGGATTCCCTAATGTACATCAGGCCGGGAGGACGTGCAGCTCCTCCCGATACTAAGCGTAACCCCCCCCCCTCCCCTTCTCTGTGGATGGGATGGGAGCGGGAGAGATGTCATTGCTTAGAAGTTTGAGAAAGATGGTGCCCCTTGGCACCTCTCGAATTAGCTGGAGAGTCACTGCGCTGATTTTTTAACTAAAAGCATGTCCACTATGCCTTGTTTTGGCCGGAGACTTAAAACGTTTTTAAATTTTTACATGGCATTGTCATTGAAGAAATTTACGACGCGGTTTAGTAGAGTTCTGCCTGGATAATATTTTTCCACAAAAATTTGCATTTCACTCCATTTAGTGCATATTTCGTTTATCAAAGATCTAGAAACATATTCTTTTCCTTCCTTATCCTCGGATAAAATTTCATTTACGACCAACTTTTGCTGATCTTTCTGAAGATGTTCATGTTCTTTCGTGGTGAGTTCACTCCTGTGTTCCTCTCCTACCTCTTTCATGTCAGTATTGTCAACTTTCAAGCCCATGAATTTGCCAAAAGATACATCATCGACGACAGTAATTGGATCAACCAAAACGCATCTGTCTGCTACACACCGTGGCCCCCTTTTTTTTGCAATGCCTAGTTCAAGGTCTTGTAAGTCACTCACTCCAGTCTTTGCTAATGAAACATAAGCAATGGATGATGTTAAATTGATCTTTCAAAAATTATCTGAGCATTAATTATGTGTTAGAGGTCGTGTATAATACCTTTGAAATAGGGCTCTGGTAAACAATTCTTTTGGTTAGAAATGACCTCCTAGGCATTGGTGTAGTAGACGAGTCTTGTTAGGGGGTCAGAAACTTCCTCGTGATAAAACCAAACTCGTTACCAACTCGTCCTCAAAACCTGGAGGGTGAGTAGGAGCTTTGTCTATTACAAGAAGGCACTTCACTAATTTTTTTTTGTACCTGGGTACTTTTTCACACTTTGACCAAAGACTTCATTGATTCACTTAATAAAAAATGCCTGATGACCCAAGCTTTACTATTAGCCCCTTACTTTTTATCACCCTCGCATTATCAGTGCTAAGGAATCGATGGCTTGAACTTGAATTCCCGACTTACGTTTGCACACAGCAAAGCCTGGCCTTACTCTGCCTATGCCTAAGTAATTATCTGGCCTTCATCTGTTTATGCCCAAGTAATGATTTGGTCTTCATTTGTTTATGCCCAAGTAATGATCTGGCCTTCATCTGTTTATGACCAAGTAATGATCTGGCCTTCAACTGCTTATGCCCAAGTAATGATCTGGCCTTCAACTGTTTATGCTTAAGTAATGATCTGTCCTTCATCTGCTTATGCCCAAGTAATGATTTGGTCTTCATCTGTTTATGCCCAAGTAATGATCTGACCTTCATTTACTTATGCCGAGGGAATGATCTTGTCTTCATCTGTTTATGCCCAAGTAATGATCTGGCTTTAATCTGCTTATGCCCAAGTAATGATCCGGCCTTCATCTGCTTATTTCCAATTAATGATCCGGCCTTCATCTACTTATGCCCAAGTAATGATCCTGAGTTCTCACTTGAAGCTTTGCCTAAGAGAGGCCAGTTCCATCTTAGTTAAATACTTGCTGGGAAAGAAAATGCATTTGCACAGTTTCTAGATTCTTGCACATCATTCTCAGTAGCTTCCATTGTCCAACTTGCCGTCTGCCAATGTCTAATTACACTATCTATGCCACTTCTTCTCTTAAAATTCTCAAACTACCCTTCACTAGCTTTGATCACAGTATCATCACTTGTATCGTGGCGTTTCTTGACCTATTTTCAGAAACATTATCACCGGCTAATCTTTTCTCCTTTATTTAAATAACCATTCATTTTGTCCAATCGTCTTTGATCTTTGTTTCGTAATAACTTTCACTCATTTTGCAAAATCAGCTCCTCTTGATCGTCTCTTTATTTCTGAGTCGCGTGCACGCGATTCAGTTACTATGTCGGTCCGTAGGTCGATCAGTCGGATGGTAACCATTTTAATAAGTTATATGGCAATAAAATAGTAACTATTAGGCCGATTCTAACGAAATCTGAACCCCTGATGTTCTTTTACATTCTCTTTCGAATGATATAATTGCCAAGGTCCACCCAATGTTAGTCCAGGAATTATTGAAAGTTTTGAAGATCATAAGTCAGAATAATTAAGAACACGTGACTTAGGTCTATTGACCGTGTTAGTAGAGTACAAAAGAGTTGATTTTGTGAAACCGAACTGCGGAGCAAAAGATCCGAGACACCGATGCGATTTTCATTTTCCGATAGAATTTGTTTATCACTTTTATTGTGAGATGCCCTTTTTGTTTGGCTGCTCTCACACTCTTTTGAGGCTTATTTAATAATAATGTACAGTAATTGACAGACCAAGGCACCGAGCCGTTAATCTATTAATTGTTAATTTACCATGTTAACCTTTTCGTTAACGAGTTAACTTTTAATTTAACTTTGAAAATCTTTAACGAAATAATTCACTTTTGTTACGTTGATCTTTCAATAAATAAGTTCATTAAACTGCAAAATAATTTAAAGTACGTCCTCATTTGACTCCAGTTTCAGCTTGTAACTTTTCGATAAGCGTGCGCCAAGTGCGTAGGAATGATGGTGCTAGACTGTTTCGAAATGAAAACAGAAAAATACATCTAATTCAGTAGTTTTTTAATAATTAAATAAAACAAAATGTCAGGCTAATTTGTATATTTGCGGCAAAAAGTTTCATAACATATTTCACATTTTGTAAGTAATCAACTAATAATAGCATATGTTGAATTTGAATGTTGATATCGATCACGCTGAAACTGATAGCCACTGGAACTCAACAGGGAGAGGCTAAGAACCCGTGACCCCTCCTCAAAGACTACTTTATGTTCAAGTCAAGGAAAGTAGATAAATGTTTTTTCAGCTGCCAGTCTTAATCAAGGGGTACAAGACCAGTCTCAATAACGTCAAGAAGCACAGAAAGAGGATTCACTCAGCTAAGTTCATATAGTTTAAGGGGAACTTCGGGTATGTTCTTCTCGTTGAAAAGCAGTAAAAACCAAACAGAGTTTTTCTTCTGATTTAAACACACCACAACAGCAGTCTATTTTCACATCCTGGTGGCAAAAAGGCACGGCAGATAACCATTGGCAAGTCCTCCTCCAGCCTCGATGAAACCTTCGTCAGGTCACAGCACTGAATCGGCTCTCCTACATGTGACTGACCTACTCCACCGCGAATCCGACACTGGAAGGCTCAATTCTGGTGTTTCTCGATCTCTCGGCATCATTTGACATCGTTCACCAGTCCGTTTTTATCCACCGGCTTCGTGACTTCCTTGGCTTTCCTGGAACTACTCGAAACTGGTTTCGCTCTTATTTGTAACCTCGTGCTCTTTCTTTCACATCGGGTGTGAGGTCTCTCGGCCAACTGCTGTGTTTTATGGTGTTCCTCAGAGCTCTGTCCTTAGCTCTCTCCTCTTTCCTATTTACCTTTCTACGTCCATCTTTCCACTTCTATACTGATGACGCGCAATATTTTTCTCCTCCTCCCCAAACTCGTTTACCGTGATCGTCACTAATCTTTTAGCCCCAAATGACACAATTACTGAATGGCTATCGGATAACTTTTTCAAACACAAACATGACAAAACTGAGGTTAATTGATGCACCCCGCAGCAGATGTCGCTCGCTGTAAAAATATAACCCCCTCTCTCAATCTAGGTGACTCCCCGATCGCGTTCTCTGACAATGTTAGAAATCTGGGTGCTTCCTTTGTCAGTCAACTCGATTTGAAATCGCATGTTGCTCATATCAACAAATCATCTCTGCTTTCTCCCTAAACTCAGTCGTGTCCGATCACACTTTGACCGAAAAAGTTTCGAGAGAGCAATCTATGCTTTTGTTACCTCTCACCTTGATTACTATAACTCTCTTCTTACTGGAGGCCCCAACACTGCAATTCGTCCTCTCTAACTTGTCTAGAACTTTGCGGCTGGAGTTCTCTCACGTCAAGGACAGTTTTCTCGTGACACACCAGCTCCGCGAACTGCACTGACTGCCCATTAACGTTCAAAATACTTTTAAAGTCCTCCTTTTGATATTCAAAATTTTGAACACTCCAACTTTTCCTTACCTGTCCTCCACACTGGCTGTGTCCAGACAACAAAAGCCCTTCGCTCGGGAAGTGTCTCTTCTCTGCTGCATGGGTGATCGTGTCTTGACTCTAGTTGCCCCTAAGCTGTGAAATAGTTTGTCTGCTGATATACGCCATTCTTCCTCGTCTGGCACTTTCAAGCGAGCTCTGAAAACTCACTTATTCGGTCAGGTCTTTGCCTAGTCGATGCATAGTCGCCCTGGGAAGCCTTCAAGGTCTTGAAGGGCGCAATATAAAATTTATTATTATTATTATCCGTGTCTGATGAAAACTTTCATCATGGCGCCCCCGTTCGCTATGCTGTTTATTTCGAAACTGAAATTCTGCGCAAAAGAAAAATAAATGAATCATTTCACGAAATGGAAGTTTGCTATAATTTAGCTATTTTACATACAATGTAACAAAGGAATATCTCAATAAAAACAGATAAATCTTGACGTTTTAATTTGTAAATATGTATTTGCGCAACAAACCAAGGTCGTATTTGAATAACAAATACGAAAATACACCAATCAGGATTAACCCAAGGTCATATTCCGCACACAGGGTTTGTAAGGAGAGATGTAACGAAATTGATGAAAAAAGAGCAAGTGGAAATTTTGGAAAGATATATAGCGGCGATCTTACTGCAGTAATAGAGCTGGGAAGGCACACAAGCCTCTAGATGTCACCTGAAATTCCCTTGTGGGTTCTGGGCTCCTGAATTTAACTCATTAACAGGTATAGAAAATTCCCTAATATTTTTAGTAAAAAAAGAACGAGAAACCGTCAAGAATTTACAAACATGAACATCTAGAAAAGGAGTTATCAAACTCTAGATGATTTCAGACCCCAAGTGGATTGCCCAAAATGATCCCATACCCTCTCAACATGACTGTCGAAATAATCATCATCAGAAGTGTCTTCTTTGCCAGCATGAATTTCTAATATATCAGTAGCTTGAATTTACTTACATATGTGTGGATAGCTAAGAATAAATTATGGATCAAAATAATTTTTGCCTATTTATTTACAAAAAAAATAATGTGTCAAATATACATAGAGCTATAACCATTTTATAGCATAATTTTGATTCTCTTGTTTTAGATTCTAGATCAGCAACTTATCTTCCTAAAGTTTAAATTTAGTGTCGGAAAACAGAAAAATTTAAATATGGAATTTTTTAATATCTCAACTATATAATACACTGTGCTATGTACCTGTAAAAGTCTGTGTTAAACACATACTCTCAATGACGTAGTGAGATATTGTTGCTGTTTTTGTTCAATCAAATCATGGAATCGGGGTGCAGTTACTGATAAAGCTAGTTGTCGATTTTTCCACTTTAATTTCAGATTTAATGTGGCAGAGAATCCTGTTTTAGAGAGATATGTTGTGCTGAATGAAATCAAGACAGCCCCTGCCCTCAATGACAAATTTGGGTAAGCTTTAATTTGCTCACATCAAAACTGCTCGAGATCCATCCTAGCCTTTTCAAAATGAGCTTTCTTTTTTGGGTCCGTTTGGAAGTCAATGAAATCATCCTTCATCGAATCACTGTTGCTTAATCTGGAGGATATATCAAACAAAAAAAGTCTTTGGATCCATTCTAAGATCAGCAAAATCTAAAAATTAACCCTCAAACTTTGTACATTACCACTTCCAAATGGCTCTTGATTTCTTGAAGTATTTCAACAGGCAACGTTTTACTATCTCTAATTATGATATTGTTAAGGATTGGAAAGTTTTCCTGGTTTACGCATTCAACACGGTGATTACAAATAGTTAATTTCCTTATAAATGCGACAAATTTTCCCCTGGATAGAATAATGTCCACGGGATTGCCGTGCATTGGTATGTTCAAATCATTGAGGAAACTGAAAATGTCGCCCAAGTATCCATGCTAAGGGAATAGTTTTCATTTTCAAAATAATTTCAAGTTCTTTCCCAAGTTCAACTACACATGTGAAAACATGGCCTCGACTCAGCCAACTGTATCTCTATGTAGTACATACGGTAATGCACTATGTTCCGATCCAAGCTAATCACAGAGATTTTTGAAACAGCCGAGGATTCAATACACATCCAAGAATAAAGTTTCCTGTTTTCAAAACTATTCCCATCACTTCATTAAGTTTCGTTGGTAATGTTTCTGATGCCAGAGCTTGGCGATGTATAACACAGTGTGTCATGAGCACATGCGGAGCTTTTTCTTTGAACATAGCAACAAATCTAGATTTTTTGCCAATCATGTTAAGAGCTACATTATTACAAATTGACCTAATCAAGTCCCATGCTAACTAATGGCGATCAAAGAACGCTTGGATCACTTGAATATATCGACTGCTTTGGTTGTTGTTTCAAGTCGTTCACAGAATAAAAATTCTTCCTTGAAGTTCTTTTCATGCACATAGCGTACATATACAAGCAATTGATTGTGGTTTGTTACGTCAGTTGATTCATCAATGTGTATGCTGACTTTTGCAGAACTGTTTAATCCCATTGATAACTTGGGTTATTATATCCTGACTAATGTCTTTGATTCTTTGTCATAGAGTGTCATTGTATAAGGACACCTGACTCAGTTGCTTCTCGGCATCCTTTTCCAGTACAATTTTCACCACATCCAAGGCATAAGGCTTCACTAGGTTCTCTCCGATAGTCTGGGTCTTCTTTTCTTTGGAAATCATGTATGGAACTTTATAGGAGGCTTCCAGAAGAGGGTTCCCAGGAGCAGCGAACTCATATGCGGAAAGAGTTGCTTTGTGATCATATCAAACTCTTTTTCAACTGGAAAGCTTAAATTGATGTGCCAACATGATTCCTGTGCTTGCTTCCGAGATGTTCCCTAAGTCTTAATGGCTTCAAATTTCCATTGCTTCTTACCAAATTGCAAATCATGCAATTAGTTCTTTCAGTTTCATCTCGTTTTTTCATACATGCAGCAAATCTTTGAAAGAGAGAAAAAACTGTTTTATATATTTGTTTCATTCCTAATACGTATATTTTACTGATATGAGGGCCATGCCATGTTAGGAAAATGTCTCAATTGTTTCATTAATTATACTGGGCTTCACTGTGAAAAATATGCAAAATGAAAACCACCTCCAGTTATTCTCATATATCAGACTATCTCCCGAAGCTATATTTCTTATATGTATTATACTTACTCCATTATCATGATCATTATTAGACTAAGCCTAACCACACCTAAAATGAACAAATATGAAACTAAGTATGCACTATTAATTGAAAAAATTATGCATTTAAAAATAATAAATGTAAATATTGGATTAAGTACAGGCACTTATAACCTAAAAAAATATGCATTTGAACTTAAAAATGGCTAAATTTTGCATTTACATATGCACAATTGTCGAAACTTTAAGAGTATTTAAATGTCTAATATTCAATATTAGGCAAAAAAAGAGGCAATGCATACAACAGAAACATAAAGACATTTACGGGGAAAAATTAATGAAAGGATGGACGAAGAGAGGATCTTGCTTCGACAACGCCAGCAGCTCAACTGCCAAATTTAAAACACAGGAGAGTCGAAAAGACGTTCGTGTCAAGGTTGGGAAATATACAAATCTCCAAAGATCGAGTCCCATACCCCAAGCATTCTCTTGCCATAACCCTAATGGGTATGGATAATCCCGGTTAAGAAACCCTAATCTAGAAGGTTACTAGGCACTAGATAAGAAAGGGAAGCTTGCGAGACTTTTAATAAAAATTCATTAAAACAACTGCTTACCTTAAGGAATGAACCTGAACCCTCGTCTTGCCTTATATAAGGGAAAAAAGACTTCGGGGCTGAAAAATATGCCAGCATAGAAACAATAAATTAACAGTTTTAATAAAACTTATCTATAGCACAGTACATGGTGTCCAAAAGGTTACTATGCACTGGAAATAAATTGTCCCGTCAAGATCACCGTCAAGAAAGTGCAACTCTTTGGGGGACTACAAGATTCAGTTTCGTAACTTTTCGGGCACCCTGTATATAGCTTTCTCATATGCGTGTGTGGCTGATTTGTTTCTATTCGTTACTTCTTTCCGTCCCAAATCACTTATTGCCCCATTTTTAATTTCCAATGGCTTGATGGTGACGAATCGCCCAAACATTTCTCGAAACCGATGTTGCAATAGCAGACCACCACAGTCTGGTTGGTGGTCTGCTATTGATGTTGTCCATTACAGCTTTCTTGAGGCTAATCAGAGCATCATGGCAGAGGTTTACTGCAAACAACCCGAAGAAATCCATGTTCACTGACCTAGTGAATCGACGTGGCCCAATTCTGCTTCACGACAATGCACAGCCACATGTTGCGAGGATGACGCTGCAGAAAATCACTGACTTGAGATACGAGACTTTACCACATCCTCCATATTCTCCCGCTCTTTCCCCCACTAATTACCATTTTGTCAAGTATCTAGACACTTTTTAAGCAACAAAACTATCAAGTCCACAACTTAAGTGGAAGTTAGATTCAAGGATTTCCTAGCACCAAAGCCAGTGGATTTTTATCGACGAGGCATAAATTATCTTTTCCATCGAGGGCAGAGATGCAGAGATGTTCAGGGATCATAGTTTGACTAATTTCAACATACGCAATATTAAATTTTTCCAGAATAAATGTTTGTTTCTGAAATTTGTCATTATTTTCCGAACAACCTAATATTTTTAATCTAAAAGATAACATATTTCCTAATTTCCTTTCTATTTTCTTTTATATTGTTTTTAGAAAGTAACAAGTTTCAAAATATCACAATACAATAACCTTTTAAAAGTAACACGGTGGGTACAGAAGTAAAAAAAAGGGGACGGTTGTAGGGAATACTTGTGAGAGATAATTGATTCTTTCCCTTATCTCCTGCCTTTATCTAAGACGTGTAGGTCGCTCATTTTTTTCCTTTTTCTCTTATTGGTGCTCGTTATTAATCTTAGTGCCTTATTCTGTACTCTTTGCATATCTTTTTTTCTTTGATTGTGACATCATATACGATGCTATTGGGGATATGTTGGTGTTGCCCAGTTCAATGCCATATATATTTTTATCTTGTTTTTCATAGAGATTCATCGGATTGAATATAATAGTAATAATGGGGCTGTTCTTTGAATCATTTCTCGTTGATGACTAATTTAACCTTTTGATGTTATTTTCAGACCCAAAGCTTTACTTTCTATAATTGTACAATTATCCTTCATGTATGATATCGGCTATTTTGCTTCTTTGTAATAGGACTAGCGGTAAATATTTAGATGTTTGTCCGTATTTTTGAGGTCTTTCATTTCTACTTAGGGATGTTTTACATTGGCTGATATCATCCGCGAACTAAATGTTCAGCGTCTCTGGTCTTATTGGTGGTGGCATGTCCGCTGTATATACCTTGGTAGATAGACACCCGCCTTGCGGCAATCTGGCTTTCATTTCAAATTCTGGTACCTCGCATTCTTTTATCACGATTCTTGCTTTTATTTTCGTGATATAAACACAGAGAACTCTTTTGAAATTATTGTTCATTTGAAGATTTAGGATCTTATATTGTAAGCTTCTGATCCAGACTTTATCCAAAAGTCTTTCTCGAGGTAAAAAATTCCTTGTTACTCTGAGGAGGTCCATAGAAGAGAAACGTCAGTAATAAAGAACCTGGTACCACCGTGGTTTTTCTTATCCTACCTCTCCATATATATATATATATATATATATATATATATATATATATATATATATATATATATATATATATATATATATATATATATATGCGGTTAAAAGGCTATATTTGGCAAACACAGTCTTCCTCAAAGCCCTCAGAAAGAGCACTTCTCACATCCACGAGCTCCTTTCGAGGGCTTTGAGGAAGACTGTGTTTACCAAAAATAGCCTTTTAACCGCATAATTAATTGCGTTACTGCATTAGTTTTCTCTCTCTCTCTCTCTCTTTCTCTCTCTCTCTCTCTTTCTCTCTCTCTCTCTCTCTCTCTCTCTCTCTCTCTCTCTCTCTCTCTCTCTCTCTCTCTCTCTCTCTCTCTCTCTCTCTCTCTCTCTCTCTCTATATATATATATATATATATATATATATATATATATATATATATATATATATATATATATATATATATATATATGTAGATACACCCACAAAAAAGTGAAAAACTATTCCAAGCGCTTTTGTCTTTATTCTTAAAGACCTTTTCAATGAATGAACAGGATGCAGGACATACATTGATTTAAATATTGAAAGGGGATTAGACTACCCACCTCTGAACCCTAATTAGAAGATACAGAATCTTAAACAACTTCATTTGAGATTTTATGTATGTAGTGATAAATGGGGTCTAGGATGAACAAACCAGGGCTAAGGTTGAAATTTGGAAACCCGTTAATGGAGATACATTCTAATATATTTCTCGAAATATAATTACTGCATTTTATGACTGGGTTGGCACTGTTCCAGTTGATGCCATGGTTAAGATTGTACATATGTAGAAAAAGCACAGATTGTTCACTGTGATTACGTGCATTAGCTTGATGTTGCTTAACCCGGACATCTAGTTCTTTCCCGGTTTGTCCATAATAACATTTTTGGCAGTTGTTGCAGCCTATCGAATAAACAATGACCGGTCGGAAGTGAGGGGGGGGGGAATTTTTGACAAGGATGCGATAAATTGTAGTCTCGTACATAAAAAAAAACATTTATGTTTAGAGACCTAGGTAAGCGAAGTAATTTAATGAAAATATGTTTATAGGGTAAAACTAATAAGTTTTTGGCCTGAACCCTAGGGATATTAACTTTAGTTTGATAATAGGAACGCTTAGCGAACTTATAATAATGGTCGAGAAAGTACACAGGGTAGCAAAAATTAATCCTTATTTTATATATTCTATCAACTTTGTCTAGGGACGGAGCGCACCTTTCATTCAAGGGAAAGGCTGTACTCTGTAACTTAATCCAGGATGTCGTAGAGCGGACGCAGAGGAGCGTCCGACCTAGAGTGAAGGCGGACATAAGACAGTATGCCCGTGTCAATCCTGGAACGACGTTCTTAGATTTGGCAAAGAGGGGTACTGCCACACAAAAGAAGCCGAGAAACGGAAGAGCGTAGGGAATCCTACACTGGGGGACTCCCTGAATGTTCTTCTGTTCAACGCGAGGTCAATCAGGAATAAGTTTCTTGAGCTATGTGGCCTCGTAGCAACAGAGTAACCTGAGATGGTGGCCATAACGGAGACGTGTATTAAAAACTCAAGCCGAGATTTTGAAGGTGAATTTACGATTCCCGGTTACCAGCTCTTGCAGAAAGATAGGCCAGACAGAGAGGGTGGCGGTGTGATGTTGTATGTCAAGGATACTCTCAACTCGACGGATTGCAACATCGTATCCGACCATGAACTACTAGGCGTTAACCTAGAGATAGGTCCTGCAAAATACAGGACTCTAGTGCTTTATAGACCTCCTGCCCAACTCATTGAAAAGGACAGAGATCTGTACCAGCTACTAGGAGAACTTGTCGAAGACAGAGTGTGTATCGTCATGGGAGATTTCAACACACAAGTTGACTAGGAAACCAGAGAACGCACTACTCCTGGAGTTCGCGAACAACGAGTTCCTCACTCAATGGACGAGAGAGCCAAAGAGAGGAGACAATATCCTCGACTTGGTTTTCACCTCTGAGGATGACATCGTTGAGGACCTCTCTGTTGGCGAAGAGCTCGGTGGCAGTGACCACCGACTAATTAGATTTGTAGTCAAAGTCCCCAAGGCAGAGCCTGCAACTAGTAAATCGAGGAAACTTGATTTGAGAAGAGCAGACTTTGCAGGTCTACGCGCTCGACTGACTGACGCGAGGCTAGAAGAGTGCGATGCTGTTGAAGACTCTTGGAATAGTTTCAAAACCACATTCATGAGTCTTCAATCGCGTTTCATCCCTCTGAAATGCCTCCGTCGGTACTCTGTTCAACCAAAGTGGTTTAATCGAGAAATCGGGCAACTGATTAGGGAGAAGCGAAATGTGTACCGGCAATCGAAGATCTCGGGTGACTTTGACAAATACCGGAGGCTATCCAGGAGAGTGAAGTCCAGCATAAGGGCGGCTAAAGCGGTCTGAGGAACTCCGAGTGGCGAGACTCTGTAAAGAGAATCCCAAGGAGTTCTTTGGATATGTAAACAGCCGTAAACCAATCCGTCGAATGATTGGCCCTTTGAGGAATGAGGAGGGGACATTAAAGCATTCAGATGCAGAAAATGCTAACCTCCTGAACGACTACTTCTCTTCAGTGTTTACTGAAGAGTGTGGTCCCATTCCCCAGCCGACGGATTCCTACTCGGGAGAAAAGCTGGAGGATATGGACTTCACCGAAGGAGAAATAAAAAAAGAAGATCACTGACCTAATGACGAATAAGTCACCTGGCCCGGATGGGTTTCTACCTAAAGTGTTAAAAGAAGTGCGCGATCAAGTGTCACGACACCTGAGCGCAATCTTCAACATGTCAACCCGGACCGAATGCGTTCCTAGAGATTGGCGTGAGGCGGAGGTGACTCCTATCTTCAAGAAAAGAGACCGTAGCCAACCGTCGAACTACCGACCTATCAGTCTGACTTCGATAGTCGGTAAACTCATGGAAAGCATGATGGTGGACAAAATGGCTTCGCATTTAGAGCCAAACCTGCTACTGAGGAGTTCCCAGCACGGCTTCCGAAGGCAACGGTCATGCCTGACGAACCTTGTGGAATTCTTCCACTTCGTTTTCAGTGAGCTCGATCGGGACAAGGAAGTGGATGTGGTGTACTTAGATTTTCAGAAAGCCTTTGATAAGGTACCACACCGCCGCCTTCTCCGGAAAGTGCGAGCGCTGGGTATAGACGGAAATGTAGCCGGCTGGATCGAGAGCTGGCTAAGTTGCAGACGGCAACGGGTGGTGGTGAATGGACAGTCTTCTGAGTGGGTGCCCGTTACTAGCGGGGTGCCTCAAGGTTCTGTCCTGGGACCACTACTATTCATCATTTACGTAAACGACATGGACGGTGATATGGTTGCCATGATTTCCAAATTTGCCGACGATACCAAGCTTTGTATTAACGTTGCAAAGGATAGAAATACTGCCCGCCTGCAGGAAGATCTTCGGAAGATTGGGGAGTGGTCTGATACGTGGCAAATGCCTTTTAACGTAAACAAATGCAAAGTGATGCATATTGGCCACCGAAATTCTCAATCACCCTATATCCTTATGGCACTGCTATTGAATCCACCGACACTGAGAAGGACTTGGGTGTAACTATCACGAGTGACCTCAAGTTCTCGAAACAGTGTATTGAGGTGGAGAAGAAATCCCAAAGGATGTTAGGGTATATAAAACGACAGTTTGGATATCGGAACAAGGAGATAGTACTGTGTCTGTACAACTCCCTCGTCCGACCGCACCTGGAGTATACCGTACAATTTTGGAGTCCTTCATTCCAAAAAGACATCGCGAGATTGGAACGCGTGCAAGCCAGGTCAACCAAACTGATTCCCTCTATCAGACATAAACTTATGAAGATAGATTAAGGGAATTAGATATGTTCTCGCTGGAGACCCGGAGACTACGTGGTCAGCTTATCGAAGTATTCAAAATACTTCGAGGATTTGACAAACTGGACTACGGGGATATTTTCTAGCTCAGCGAGGGGAGAACAAGAAATCACGGCTTTAAACTTGAACTGAAGCGATACCACCGTGATCTGTATGGGAAATTCTTTACTTACAGTATCTGCGGTAGTTGGAACGCACTTCCGACGGAAGTTGTCAACAGTGAATCTGTTGACAATTCAAGTTAAGACTAGATAAAGTCTTGCGAAATCGCCGTTAAGATCCTCGCGAGTGATCTTCGAGGTTGCCAACGGACACCTTCAAAGTTTCCGCCAAAAGTACCTTCCATGTATGGACCGTAAGGTCTTCTAGGGTACTTATTTTCCTTATAGCTCCTTGTAGCTCTCTCCCCCCCCTTTTTTCTTATATTTTCCAAATCGTCTCTCAGAGTATACATACTTACATTTATTAAAATTCATCATCTAACTTACGATAGGATGCCGGAAAAATGCGGGAAACTCTCCGCATCACTCTTCAGATCCTCTCGGAGGGCCCAAAACCGGACAGAGGGAAGGTATTTAAACATATTCACGGTAACTTACGAATTGCACTGGTCAGACTAATCGACATACAAGATGGATACTCTGCTATTTGCGCGAGGGAGGCCGACTGTGAAGCCTTGAACTCAAGTAAAGAAGTTGAATGCCTGAAGACAATCAATTTGAAACCCCACACACCGCCACAAATTAAAACATACCGTAGTGTAATCTGCAGGCGCCTAGACTCATGGGTCGGGAGCCACTCGGCAGAAGACATTAAGGATGAGATGGAAAGGAACCACTCTTGGGCAAAAGTACCGGAGGTAATCAAGTTCAAAAACTACACGCACGTTTTCAAGGTTGTTTTCGAGGACACGGCAATGGCTCAAAAGGCTAAAGACAATGGTTTGCTTCTCTTTAACGTAAGACTCTGCCCAGAGAGATGGAACGTGAAGAGTTTATTGACTTGCAAATGTGCTTTTGGTGCTACAAGTACAGCAAACACACCACTTCAAGCTGCCCTGAGAAAGACATTACGTTATGCTCGATCTGTGCCGGTCGCGACCATTTTTGGCGCCACTGTAAGAGTATCTCTCCAAAATGCCTAAACTGTGAAGGCTTCCACCGGACTATGTCCATAGCATGCCAGACCAGGAAACAAGAAATCCAAAAACAAACCCAGTTACAATGTGAAACGGAGGAAAAGAAGGCCAATTCCACTTATGCAAAAGTAGCCAAAGCCGCGATTGCCGAGACGAACAACCAAAATACTTTCCTTCACATTGAAAATGAACAGTCTACGAAAATAATGTGCTGCATTTATTATGTACACATAGCCAACATCACACGCTCAGGTACTTTTGCCACCGAGGTCAACCGCATGCTCGTAAAGAACGGCCTGCAGGAGATGTGGTTCCCGGACAACCCTCCTTAAGAGGAGGTTATGCGAATAAGTGTAGCCCCTTAGTGCCAAGAAACGTGCCAAAAGGTACCCGCACCGAAAAACATAGCCAGCACACGCCATCCATGTCTGAACAAATCCAAACCAACAACACAGCAAAACAAGCGCCACTTACACCCCCCAAAAGCTACGGCCGTTACAACAAAAACACAAACCCAGACACCAAACAAGGAAGCAGTGCAACCCAAAGACACCAGGTCTCCACGGTCGAGAAAAACTTCAAAAACTCGTGGCCCAAGGTCAACCTCCTCATCATGAGGCAGGGAACACCAACTCAAATATCATGCGAGATGTTTCAATCTCAAGCTATATGCCCCCGAATCGGCGCCCTTCCCAACTGAAATAATTCCTGCGAAGTATCGGAGGGTTTTAGGACCGGAAGATACAAGTGGGAATGCTCAGATGAGGTTCCGGAGCGGTAGGTTGAGGAGGCTCTCGCCCAAAATATGATTAAATTGACCAATGACTGTTTCCATATGATGATCACGGACACAGAATACAGAAAAAAACGGAACGGCAGGGAGCGCACCCCGACCAGTACACCTCATGGGACTAAAGTAGATCGCGAATAAGCGTCTACTTTAATCCCACACTCACAAAAAAAAAAAAACCCAACATTACACAAAATGACCAACAGACTTACGATTATACAAATGATGTCGATGGGTAGGACGGAAAAGGTTCCATCTATGGCAATATTATGCGACAAAGTGACCCTGACATTATATTTATCTCCAAACACGGACTGACCGCTCAACAACAATTAAAAATATTTAAATACGACGTCATTAGCAAGAATCATAGCCAGAAACGGTATGACGGCTGCGCAATAGCCGTCAAAAAAGGACTAAAATACAGAAAACTAGGTGACTTAAATGAATCATACCTTGCCATTGAGGTAGGCACTACCCTGGGGAGGGGGCTCGTGGCTACGGAGTACGAACCCCCAAGACGCGGCTATGTGCCCATGCACAACCTTCTAAAGATTTTCAGCCATAAGAAAAATGTAATTTTTGCTGGAGATCTGAATGCAAGGTGTGCAGCGGCAGGGTATACCTCATACAACAATGCAGGCAGAAACATCGAAGTACTACTTGACAGACAATATATGACAAGGATCGGACCAGAATTCCCGACCTACATAACGGGAAGAACAGCAACGAAACCTGATATAGTCCTATCTAGTATAAGGTTTCCATACAACTACTATATTGAACCGGGCCCCATGATTCCGAGTGACTACTAGGCTATCAAATAACAGTAGGAGTAAATCCCATTCAAATAGCAATCCCAGAACGCAAAAGCTATAAGCAGGCGAACTGGGAAAGCTACAGAAATTACCTTCTAAATTATATCCCAGACCCTTTATTTGATGGCAATTTAGAAGAAATAGATAAAGAGTTGGATAGAATCACTGACTAACTAATTAAAGCCGATGAAAATAGTATTCCCCATATTAAATATAAAACCCTTCCAGCTCCCCATCGGACCCCTCCATGAAAGCCCTTGCCCAAGAATATAAGGACCTGTCCAATGTAGTAGCGCTGATAGGCCCCAACCACAATGCCCAAAGAAGAATAAGACAGATTAAAGACGAACTCCAGACACTAATTACGGACCAACAAGTACTTATATGGGACAGACTGATAGAAAGACTCGACATAGAAAGAGACTCACACGCATTCTAGCAGACATTTAAACGTTTAAAAGGAAGACCTCCACAAAAAAAGAATTACACTCATAAACGACAGTAAAGAAATTGACGAGACTGAGGAGATTGAGGAAATGATTATAATTTTCTAGTCCGCAATCTTCGAAATTACCCCAGGAGAAAATGACAATTACGACCTCGAATTCGAGACTGACATAATCCAACAGATAAACACACAAATACAAAGAACCTCTCCTCATCATTGTGTGTCGCATGAAAGAGCGATGGAGGGCTATGGTAGTAAAATAACTGCCTTAGAACTCTCCGTTGCTCTAAAATCCTTTCGTCAAAGAGCACTGGATACCACGGGGCTGACCAGGGAGAATTTCACCAAGGACCCGCCTAACGTTTGGAGTGGGCTACTTAACATCATGAACGCCGCTCTGAACACGGGCTACTTTCCCGATCATTGGAAAGTGGCCAAGATGATTTTCAGCCCCAAATCGGGAAAGCCCCCGGACTACCCTGCCAGCTTTCGGCCGATATCTCTTCTAGAATTTGCTGACAAAGTCTTCGAGAAGATATTGTCTAATAGAGTCAACTCTTTTCTCGACGAAGCCAACTTGCATAACGAGCAGCAACACGGCTTCAGAAGGAAAAGAGGGACTGACACGGCACTAGCCGTTATCACCGGAAAGCTTGCCAAGATCAAGGCAGACAAAAGGCATGCCGACCTGGTGCTCCGCGATGTCAAAAAAAACTTTTGATAAGGTTTGGAAGAGAGGACTACAATTTAAGATCCTTTAAGTAGGCCTTAACCCCATTCTTGAGAGGATTTTATGTGACTACATAATGGAGAGGAGAGCATACATTCATATCAGAGGATAAAAAGGCCCCGAATTCGATCTCGAAGCAGGGGTCCCACAAGGGGGCTGCCTCAGTCCTTTTTTATACAACATCTATACACGCGACCTACCACAACCTCTCTCCGAGGGTACGATATACGTTCAGTTCGCTGACGATATATTGCAAATTTGTACAGCCGCTTATGTTCACAGGGAATTTATGGCCAGAAATACGGCTAGGGAGATTTTTAACATCAACTCTTTCGAGAGTAGATGGAAGATATCAACCAATGCCCCCAAATTCAAAATAATTCCCATGTTTCGCAAGACCTTCAATGACATACGGGTAGAAGGGGTGCAAATCCCCTACTGCCTGGAAGGGACGGTTCTGGGGCTCAAAATCACCACAGGGGGCTACAAGAGTCATATCAAGCGAACAGTCACGAATAGC
Source organism: Ceratothoa steindachneri (assembly GCA_963969495.1). Taxonomy (NCBI): domain Eukaryota; kingdom Metazoa; phylum Arthropoda; class Malacostraca; order Isopoda; family Cymothoidae; genus Ceratothoa; species Ceratothoa steindachneri. The sequence goes on from OZ018330.1 coordinate 102,476,305, forward strand.
AAGAGAGATTTGACGGATTTCTAAAGGTTACATGACCTAAATCCCTCAAATAAAGTCAAAATATTCAATGCGTGTATTCGTTCGAGACTCTTGTACCCCCCGGTGCTGTTGAACGCGAGCGCCAAGACCCACATTTCGAAACTACAAGTCATCCCGAATAAGTGATTTTGCTTATTACAAACACATGAAGAAGAGAACATAAACGACAGAGGAAGCTCCACGACTCAGTTGGATTATCTCCGATCAACGTGGTGCTCCATGAGAGAGCTAAGAGGATCTGGCAAGCCATTGGTGCCCGCTTGACCCCTGAATTCTCTCGTACACACCTAGACATCGAGGTCAACCGACAAATAAGACCATTTAAAAGCAGCAAAATACAGTCTTACGGTGACGTGACTCCCAAATACACATGACGAAATCGACAAAAGACAGAAAACGACTAGTGTAATGCACGTTTTTTTCTTTAGTGAAAATAAATTTCAAAATAAACTCAAACTTTGATAAAAATTCAATTCAAATTCAAATCAAATTCAAATAATTTTTTCAAATACCCACAGCGGGAATAATAACCCCGTTTCAAATAAGGCTTGAATGCCAAAAGACCATTAAGACCATTATGATCTAAAAAACTAAAAATTAAATTAACTCGATTAATTTAATTAAATAAACTATAATTTTATAGTTTATTAAATAAAAAAACAAAACTGACAAAATCCATACAAAAAAACAAAACAACAGAGCTACCCTTTCACCAGGCACCTTTTTATTCTGTCTCCCACACATTCTCTTTTCTTTAAATTCACCCTTTTAACCACTTTCCTCTCTTACTATCTTTCTCTCTGACTCTACCTAAATTTCACCACTTGTTTATTTCCAATGTCCAATGAATAATTCTCACATCTCACAACTTGGAAGGATCTTCGCTCTCTACACTCTACAAGAATTATTAGCCGATAAAGGAGGAAAAGTCGAAGGTAAGTCACCTCATAGACCGCTCCGATTTCCTGCAGGACATACCGTGGACGGTACTCGACTGCCAACTAGCTACCTACGAGACCTACGAGATCTTCGAGCCAATCACCCCCTGTCCCCAACCACCTGAATAAAAATTCTTTTATTTCCCTGGCACGTCATAGTGGTATGACGTGATCCTCCCCCCCATCCCTGCCCGGCCGTGATCTGGCTCTGTGAATGTGACTCTACACATAAAGATCCGTTGCAACTATGCCGTTCTACTTAGAAAGGGCATAATTTCAAACTTTGGGGAAAGGAGGTCTGAGGCTTAGCCCGCTTCGGAACCCAGAGGAAGGAGCAACCTGGATTGGGATTCAGTTACCAACGCGGGGAGGCATACCACCCTACCCTGCGGTACCGTCCAAGACCACAGAGGGTGACTCTACCGTCTCTGTGAGATGTCGGATGTAATTGTTAAATACCCAAAACCCAATAGAGGGGGCGGCACCCCGACTGGATTCAGTTGATTCTGGCCTTAATTATCATTAACCAACCAGGCCCATGCTCACTTATCATTTATCACCACATCCGAGTCACTTCATAGGGTCGTTATCGGCGAAGCGGGGGGGTCTCCCAAAAGAAAAGAGAAGAAGTTTTAAAAATATGCAAGTAAAACGTCATTTCTCACACTACTACACACATCTAACACAAAACTCACAACAAACAATGAACACGCACTCCTAAATCTAGTCGCTACACATGACACCCCCATCACGAACATGATTAAGACACACGCAGCCCACAAACTCGTCTTCCGCTTACAGGAGGACGCAATAAAATTCCACGAAAACGCATCCGAAACACTCGCCGCTCTAGACCTACACACAAAACTAGCCGACGGTGTAACCAAAAGACACCAGTTGGCATGGTATTCGCCATACGGTTGCCAACTGGGTCCTAAACACACAAAAACCGGACATAGTACTCTTGAACTCAACCAGCCTACATCCTCCCAATAACAGACTCCGCATCGCAGGCTACCACACATACCTATCTCCACAGGCGCGGCATAGTAAAGCGCTTCATATACCACTCCTTCATCCAAACACAAGACGACTCCTTTCTAGCCTGCAAGATACATACAAGCTCCGGCCCCATTCTAGTGGCCACACACTACAGACCCCCACGCCTACAGTTAAACATAGAAGCCTCACTCCGGGCTCTATCTAACCACAACCTCCCTATCTTCTTCGCGGGGAACTTCAACGCCTTTAACCCGACACTTCTTTTAAACAGTACGAATGACGCCGAAAGGTACCTGGCCGATGCCTTGCGGCGTTATCGCTGAGAGCACATCGGCCCTGCCTTCCCCACATTCTTCGGTCCTCACGGAGGTACCACGTCTCCGGACATGGTCTTTCGCAACGACCACGCTACATGCTTCTACACGCATATATCACCGGGTCCCCACGTACTCTCTGACCACATACCGATATGCCTTATCATATCTACATCTCTCATACTCATACCTACACCACCTCTTTTCGACTAAAATAACCCAAAATGAGAAGAGTTCAAGAGTCACATAACAGACAACACGCCACAAAATCTCGACCTGGAGCACACCAATCCAGACCTTTTAGACGACCACTGGTGCTCAATCATAAACACCATAACCACAGCACGCAATCTACACACACCACATAAAAACCTATACTTGCATAAAAAATTTCACATTTTCCATACACACTCAGAGACTGACCACACAGTACAACAATCACTACTCTAGAGGCCCACGACAACATAACATTAATCACTTACGTGCCCGCATTCTACAGTGCCTGCGGCTAGACAGGAACCGGCAGTGGCGTGAGGTCGTCCGCATCGCGGACGACACCCGTTGCGCTAGCCCCTCCTTCTTATGGCAGCAAGTAAAACGGATGATGGGCACCGACTCACCAAAACCCATCACCCTCCAAGTAAACAACCTAACACCAACAGATACTAACGTCATCCTCGACGCATTTAGGTCCCATTGGGACACAGTACATAGACATAACCCACCAAAACCACACGCGCAGCAGCACTTCCAGGAAGTCCAGGAGTGGTGTCGGGCCAAGCTCACAAGCTAAGGCCCGCCCCCCTGATACGAATGGAGCTGCTCGACTATACATCCACATTCACCACTCCAATCACCGTCGAGGAAACAAAACACTACATTAAAACAACACCAAAACACGATCCCGATCCATCCGGGATACCAGCCACACTAATACACAACCTCCCCGCAATCATATACCTCACACTTACACACTTATTTAACGCCTCACTAGCCTCAGGCCACTTTCCCAAAATATTTAAAGTCTCTCACAACATACTCTTACACAAACCGAACAAAGACCCCAAACACCCAAACAATTACAGGCCTATTACTCTATTAGAGCCCCTAGGCAAAATACTCGAACGCATGATCAACTGCCACCTACCGGAATACCTGGAAAAGAGGGACTGATTCTCCCCCCACCAATATAGGTTCAGGAGGGGCCAGTCCACTCAGGCGGCCGTGACCATCGTTCATGACAGAATACATAAAAAAACGCCAGATACATCAAAAGACACTCTCCATCAGCAAGGACGTGGAGAAGGCCTTTGATAAAGTGTGGCACGAGGGACTCCGTTGGAAACTCGCCAACAATACGGAGTTACCTCTCTGCACCAGAAGGCTCCTCTCACACTACCTCACTGAACGAAGATGCCACATAAAATACAACACCATCTCACAACACGCTCGGGCGTTCCCCAAGGGAACGTACTGGCACCCACACTATACATCATGTAAACAAACGAGACTCCACGCCCACCCGAAAACTGCTGTTACACATACACAGTGTCCTACGCCGATGACGAGACCATTCTCGTCAGTGGCCGCGGACCAGAAGAAATCGCTCTCTACGCACAAAGAATACTAGACGCGAAGACAGATTACGAGAATAAATGGCTGATTGCCACGAACCCTCAGAAAACACAGATGACACTCTACGGCGCAATCGACCACTTCATGCACAACCTACAAATCTTCTCACACACACCAGACAGAAACCATCTAAACCCAACAAGGCTCGAATATACACAACATACAAAAATCCACGGGGTATCTTTTGACAAGACCCTCAGGTTCAATATACATCAGAACATAACACAAGCAAGAGCCTCACGTACAAATACATCGCTGTGCAGGTTCTACCCTCCGGGCAAAAAACTAAAGTTACACCTATATAAAACACTCGGGCAACCTATTCGCCCCCCCCCCCCATATATACAAGTTAAAATCAATAACGCTGCCACAGCTGTAGACTTCAATAGAACCTGCATACAACATGGCCTTTTACCTAATTATATATATATATATATATATATATATATATATATATATATATATATATATATATATATATATATATATATATATATATAATGAAAAAACTCACAAAGGGGCACGTGAGCAAAGCAATAATATGAAAATTAACCCACAGGATTAATTTTCATATACGAGGGGCAGTCAATAAGTTTTGCGAATCGGTAGGGCAAAACAGAGGAAGGTGGATGGCTATTTGTGAGGGTGTTAGGACAAGTTGTGACAAGTCAGGACCTGCAGCCGCACTCTCCTGCCTCGTCTATTTAAGAAGCAGTAGCTGATCGCAGATCGTCAGTCACAATTTTTTCAACAATGGAGAAGGTTGAGCACCGCGCAGTGATCAAATTTTTGACCAAGGAAGGCAAGAATGCGAAAGAGATCCATGAAAGCATGGTTGCAGTGTACACTGACACCGCTCCTTCTTATGCAACCATTGCTCGCTGGAATAGGGAGTTCCGCCATGGTCGTGAGTCCCTTGAAGATGACTCCCGTGCAGGACGCCCGTCAGACGACGACGCCACTTATTGTGGCTTTTCTCAGGGTCATCTCCTGTAACAGATGACCTCGAGACAAGTGCCTGCGTATTTTTATAAAATAAGTGTTTATAAAAGCGCCCTTATGCTTCGTGAATTATGACTGAACGTATAATAATACCCAAAAGGCAAAGTAAACGTTTTTTACAACTGCCAGACAATTTCAACTCATTTCTCCACATGAGACTAAAAACCGAACAGTTACAAAGAACGAATAAATAAAAATTGATCAAGGAGAAAATTAATAAAAAATAGTAGAGTGGATATTATATTGTTATTGAAATGCGCTAACCACCCCCAAACTGTAAACAAATTTAAGCCACAAATTAAATTAAATGTTTAGCCTTTGCAAAAAGAAACCTCACATCTTTCAGAACAAACAAAAAAGTGAGAAAATTTAATTTATGAAAGGCAAACGCGGCGCTGACGCACACTCAAACATAGAGCATTCAAGAACTGGATGGTAAACTGTTGTGTAGAATTGTCGATAAATAGGTCAAATTCGAAAAGTACCTCTGTTTTCATTTATCTTGCTTGCGAATGTCGACATCATGTACTTTTTGGAAGACAGAAACATTTAAATTTAAGTAATGGTCATATTTTGAGACGTTTGAAAATACAACCAGTGGACTTTTTTGTCATACTTATCTTTATTTTTTCGTCTATCTCAATCGAATTTCTCTAATACATGAGTTTTGGCACACACAAGGCATTGGATTGAATGCGTACAACCAGGGTCGCTATCATGAGTGTCATTAATCTATGTTCATCTAAATTCCAACTGACACCAGTTGAGGGATGTCTTCGCGAGATTGAACTTATTGATGAATTAGCTTCAAAGAATTATCTCCCATCTTTAGACGTCTTAATTTCCAAACAAGAGAATAAACAATTTTTAACGTTTTTCTTAAACACAACAATGTCGATCCTTATAACACGCTTCTTCTTGTATCGGATGTGGTTTTGAATTTTAGTTGAGAATTAGTGATCCAAAACTTTCACCAGGGTAAATCTCCTACGCCATCAATCGTTTCATTAAATAAGGCTACTCTATTGGTTTCATTCATGACATCAATTCGAAGTAAAGTTTTTCACAAAAATGTGCCAGGAAAAGCATCTGATAATAGGTATAAATATGCATTTTCTTGACGTCACAATTAATTGTTGTACAATTTCCCTACAAGGCCTTAAATGTGCAAAATCATTCATATAATGTAATTAGACATTTGGTGTAAATGAATTAAGTATATATCTATATATATATATATATATATATATATATATATATATATATATATATATATATATATATATATATATATATATATATATATATATATTATTTAATACTTAATTGTGCCCATCTTTTGTTTTAATTACAACAATAATTTTTCGTGTCTTGGATTTCATTATATGTTCACAAATTTATGACGCTCTTTCTACACCACTTAGTCAGTCGGTCGTCGGTCGGTCGGTCTCCGTTTTGCTTTTTATTGTTTTGGTAATAACATTGTAACTATTTCACCGAATCGAACTAAACTTGATACCCTTATATTTTTTTATATTCTCTTTCGGATGATTTCATTGACAAGTCCCTCCCAAGGTTAGCCTGGGAATTATTTTGGGGGGGCAATAACATCATAGCTATTCGGCCGATTATAACGATATTCGAAACCCTTATATCGTTTTACATCCTCTTTCGAATGGTATAATTGCTAAAGTCTCCCCAAGTTAGCCGTGAAATTATTTGGCAATAGAATTGTAACTATTTGACCGATTCTAACGAAATTTGAAACCCTTATGTTGCTTTACATTCTCTTTCGAATGTTACAATTGCCAAGGTCCTCCCAAGGTTATCCCGCGAATTATTTGATAATAACATCCCAACTATTCGGCTTATTATAACGAAATTTGAAACCCTTCTATTGTTTTACATTTCCTTACGAATGATATAATTGCCAAGGGCCTCCCAGGGTTAGCTGGCGAATTCTTAGACAATAACATCCTAACTATTCGGCCGATTCTAACTAACTTTGAAACCCTTATGTTGTTTTACATTTTCTTTCGAATGATATAATTGTTAGGGTACTCCCAAGGTTAGTCTTGGAATTATTGAAAGTTTTGAAGGTTGTAAGGTCATAAATCATTAGAAGTGAGAACACGTGACCTTGTTCGACATACCTTGTTTGTACTTGTGGTACTTTTTTATATTTTTTTAAGACTTTTTACAAGTGTTCTATTGTATTTAAGTCTAGGCTTTGTGGTAACCACTCCATAGGCGTGATCCCCATTTCTCCAAAGCAACTCTTGTTGTAGTTGAATGTGTCATGGGCATTGTCCTGCTGAAATATAACTTCATATCTTGGTATTGCGATATGTAATCTGTTATATATGGCTCTAAAACTTGTGACAACATTGGTGGTATAAGTTGTGAAGCTCATTATTCCCTAGTATAAAAACATCTCCCTTAAACCTGATGAAGTGATGCAGCTCCATGACATGATAGAACCACTTCCATGCTTCACATTGATACCACACGAGCAGGGTGAAATGCCTCTCCAACTTTTCATCTCACAAAGGTAGCTCCAGAAGGGCTGAAAACCTCCAAAATTGTTACAAAAATGTTAAATTTTAAAATAATTTTCTTCTAAAGTATATTTAAATAGAATTACATAAATTGCTTGACAAACTTTGTTACAATAGTTTTTCTCTAATACGTGATAATTACTTTAATCTGGCCAGATAACTTTAAATCATTGTTCATATGTCCAATTTTCACGATCTTTAGCCCAATGAAGACGTTTATTTCTGATTACCTGAGATATCCATAGCTTGTTCCCCGCCATAGCTTTTTTCCGGCTATGCATCCTTTTAGCCCTTGATCTTTTAGTTTCCTTCTAACTGTTCCCCTTTGGTATTTTTTAACTTGAAGCTTCATTGATCTCCCCATCAAGTTCAGAAGAACTTTTCTGCGATTCAGTTTTAGTCATATTACTTATTTAGAACGATATAGAATACACAATAGTTATAAATTTAAGCTGAAGCCTAGGAAATATTGGTTAAATCCTGATTTTCGAAAACATACCGTTTAATTACTTACTATTTAATAAAATACTAGGTAATTCAAACGTAGTAACAAAATATTCAAACATATTAGCAAAATGCATATTATTATCCAAATATTTACGAATAATATGATAAATTCTAAAATTTTTTATTAAATATGTCAAATATATATCTATGGTTGGGTGCTTTATACTTTTGGGCCGGGGTGTATACCGTGTGTCCCTAAAGCCACGGTGGGTTTTTAAATAATTATACAATTTCAAAAAAAACAGGATGGATAAAAATTACAAGTTAAAAAAGAACTCTAAAAGAATGACTTTATTCAAGGTAATTCGTTATGGGCTCCTCTGGAAAGCCTGCAAACATTTAACGCTGATATTTTTTTCTAGCCACACACCCCAAGAGCGTGCAAGTGATGAATATCCCTAATGGGTTCACTGTACACCCTTTGATTGACGTAAACCGGCGAATAAAAGTTTAAAGGTGTCAGGTATGGCGAACGTGGAGGCTATGCCTTCCATCCACCTCCTCCTAGCCATCTCTTCCGAAATATGTTATTAAGGAATTATCAATCAACGTCGACATAGTACAAAGGAGCAGAATCTTGCTCAAAGAGGACACTTTTGTCAATAAATTAGGGTACTACGAAATGTTTCAAATTAGCGAGTTGGATGTGCGATGTCACAGTTAGTTCCGCGAAGAAAATGGACCAATCGCTTGATCTCGTGCAATAGCACACCACACATTAACTTCCCGGCTATTACACTCATGTTCAACATAGGCATCTGGACATTCACTAGCCCATAGCATTACTTTGTGTCGATAGATATGCCTGGAAACGTAAAAGAATAACTCATCACTAAACACTACGCGAGCTAAACAAATGCTAATCATATTAAAATCATGAATAATATCAGCAGTAAATTCGCATTTTATGTGATGATTAAATGGGTGGAGTGCAGTCAACACCTGAAGTTTATAAGCTATAAAAAACAAGTCCTGATTATCGAGCACATCGATTTCTTTGGACTATGAAGAAAACTTATTTGAATCGTCACCCTCAAAAGATCTACTGGAGGGCTTTTTGTCCAGTATGGTTCCCGTTTCTTTCAACTGTTTTATCGAAACACCTTATGTTTTCAGTGGACGAGGTAGATACCATAAATGGCAATCTTGCCCTTACTTTCACCTCTTTCCAACTGTAACTTCCACTTATTTCCTTCACTTAAGGTCTGGGGAACTTCGAATGCAAGCTTCATTAAGAGGCGCCAAGAAGAGGGGCCCTAAGGACCGTGGGTTTAAAATTTAGTGAAGGTGCCCACTAAAACTAGTTCTATATGTATAAGTAGGGTCGTCGAGGAGTACTTCTCAATTAGAGAGGGATATAGGGACCCATACAACGAGACACTTAATACCACGTGCATACTTATTTCCTCTTTTTTGGTTAATAGCTATGGGGCGAGCAAACCAAAACTACGAGAGAGAGCGATAAATTAAAAGTGGAAAGAGATAATTCGACTCTCACAAAAACTAGAAATAAGTTGGGATTACCTACTAGTCAAACAAAAGAAACGAATTAAATGGAAATGGATAAAACAATAGTGGTTCTGATTCTACGTTAATGGGTAAGTACAAAACAATATAAGTTTTCCATTCTAGCCTCATATCCCCCGATATGAAGTAGGTCAAGTTAGATCAGGTTTTCTCAAACTATATTTTCTTTTCCTACGATGTCCAATCTGTTTTCCTCTTTTCCCGCCACGACGAATGCCCGGCGCTTCTCCCTTGGACTGATCTCGACATGGAAGGGAGAATCTTTCGACGCCTCCCTTTCTGCCCCTTACTTGGGTTAGGAGGGATGAGAGCAACGGCTGATTCGTCTATCTCTTCTACACCATCCTCACCTGTGATATCAGACTGCCAGTAAAATTCGCGATGAAACTTTTTCTTAACTCGAAAAGCTGAGAAAAAAAAACATTTCGAGCTCAGTTATACCTCAATTTAATCAGTATATTCCCTGAACTACAATTATTTCACGATATATATACAATACAAAGGTGAAAACCAAGCAGGCTAGTGTTTAAATCATTTTTATTTATCTGGATTTTAAAATCTCATCTCTTGAATTTTAAAATATGGTTTACACTCTAGACCTTTCATTTGCTGATGAATTTAAAAAAATTAATTACATATTTTTCATACGTTTTACGTTTACTGTCTTTAATGAATATATATATATATATATATATATATATATATATATATATATATATATATATATATATATATATATATATATATATATATATATATATATATATATATGCATCCGCCGAGCATATAAATGCTGCTCTACGTGGGAAGTTTTCCACCAAGAGATCTCACGTGTAAAACAAACACTCGTGAACAACGGTTTCTCAAACAGCATGATTGACAAACAGCTCCAATCATTTTTAAATAATCGCTTCAAAGATACGGATACAACGAAAAGTAATTTGGGCGCAGCAAACAACATCAAACTGTACTACAGAAATCAGATGTCCACGGCCATTAAAATAGATAAAAAAACATCAAGGAGGTTATTAATCGTAACATCAAGGTTAAAAATCAAACGGATAAAATCCAACTCATCATTTATTATAAAACAAAAGCCAGCAATCTTATAATGCAAAACAATACCTGCCTAAACTCATCGAATCTCAAGTCAACCAACATAGTTTACGAGTTCATCTGCCCCGATAAAGACTGTAAGCTTTATAATGACTCAAAATATATTGACATGACAATCACTACACTTTTGAGACGTTTAACTATGCATCTACAAAGCGGAAGGCCTAAGAATCGTATGGAGAGTGCCCATAATATTAATCTAACGAGAGATATGCTCGTTGATAACACCATTATTAAAAGAAGAGAGGTCAATAAAGCGAGGCTGAACATCTTAGAAGCCATATTAATAAATGAAGATAAGCTGGCCATCAACAGTAGAGCGACAAGCTGGAATCTCACATTAAAACTATTTTAAAATTCCACTCACAGGAGTGGCCCATTTCCTCTAACGTTACGTTTAACCAAGGCGGAATAAATACCCATTAAAAATCGTTTTCTTTCATTCTGCCAGATCCTTACTCTACTCATTACATCGGTAAAGAAGGCAAGAACATTTTAAAACGCTCTGAAGATGATCGAATAAGATCGCAAGCTTAGCAACTTAGTTTGGTTTTTACCAAACACATTCATTTTTAAAAGACATGAATACTGGACAAGTGATCCACCATCTACAAGATGGAATAAAAAAGATAGTTAGAAGAAGAGAAAGTTGCCAAAGGAAATTAATTAAGGCAAAGTACACAATGGTCTTCAACAAAATGTGCATATATATATATATATATATATATATATATATATATATATATATATATATATATATATATATATATATATATATATATATTTATATATATTATTAATCTAAACTGGTGTCATAGGTGTTGGGTTACCCTAAGTTTATTTGTCTGATACCTTTAAAATCCTTTTAGTTCCCTCTTATTATTCGTGTTTCCCTTTTGTTATTGTTCTTTATGCTGGCCGAAATTGCGTTCAGCTTAATTCGAGATTTTTTTGGTGTGTGAAATTTCTTGGAATCAGCGCCGCTGAATCCAAGGTAATCCCCCGAACGGATTAAGGGCTTTAAACCCGTCCCAAGGACCGTTTATTTTGTAGTAATTTTTGGTGGTGTACAAGCTAGCCTCTACGAATATTACCGAGACCCTTTTTTTGCGCGCACATAGACCAACTCGTTCGCGTGCCACATTTTTTTAAGCTAACCCTTAAGACGATGTCTTCGTTTGAACGATATAAAAGTCAAGATGAGTCGTTAGGCCTCACTAGAAAGGACGTCCTATCTTATGTACAGGAAGAAGAGAGATATAAGAGAGAAGAAAGAAGAGCATTATAAAAAGAACAACGAGAAAGAGAGATAGCAAAACGAAGAGAGAAAGAGAGAGCAGAGATAGAAGAACGCAAAAGGATAAGACAACACGAGCTTGAGCTAAACCGAAATCGATTCGAAACAATGTCGGTTAGCTCCAGGATTGAGGTTCCGCAGTTCACACCGGTTAAGCTCCCAGCTTTCAAGGAAGGAGAGGACTTCGGGTCCTACCTCACACAATTCGAAATGATCTTCGAAATTAATAATTGGGATATCGAGTCAGATAGAGTTCTCAGATTACTTCCTCTTCTCAATACCCAGCTGCGCGATATCTTCATTTCCCTTCCGTCCGAAACCACAGTGGATTATTCCACCCTCAAGTCCAAACTCCTGGCCTCTGTAAATATGGGACCAGACTTTTACCGTAGTCATTTCCGTCAAGAGAGAATCCGCGCTGGACAAACCTTCCATCAGTTTGGCTTTATCCTTCAAAAGAACCTCCAATTTTGGCTTGAGTCATGTAAAGTCTCCCCAGAATACGAGTTTTTTCTTGACTTTGTATTAAAAGACCAATTTTTGGCTTCCTTGGTCCCCGAAATACGCTTGTTTGTGAAGGACAAACATTGTTCCACATTCAAACAGTGCTCGGAAGAAGCAGACGTGTACGCCTCCAGCCATAATTTATACCCTAAGGACAACAAGAAGCCTCTCCCGTCGTCCCCCAAATCAAAGTTCGTTAATTTCAGATTCCTTCCAAGGATTACCCCCAAATTTGTAAATATCTCTGGCCCCTCTAAGCCCAGAAATCTCCCTACATCGGAACCCAGAGATATCAAGCCCCTGATTACGACACTCCCTTCGTCATCGTACCCCGAAGGACAATAATCTGTTTCTCCTGTTGAATTCCCGGGCATGTGCGTACAAACTGCCCCCAAGATTCACAATTCAGAGGTGCATCCTCTCACCAAGTGCACCAAATTAGTGCCGCTCCTGCTCCCCCATCGCCTCTCCCGGAAACCCCCGCTCCTCTCTCCTCCATCAGCAACCTCGGTTACCACGTTAATTTTCTTTTCAACAAGAGCTCCCCCGGCGGTTTAAAGTTCGAAAATGGAACCGTCAACAGATGTCGCGTGTCCACCCTTGTTCGGGACACCGGCTGCACCTGCATTGCAGTATCTAAGGATTTACTCTATCCAGTTGGTCCCGATCACTAAATATTCGCAGTGGTCCACGATTATCTGAGCTGAGCGAATCGCTATCCCATTGTTAAATGCCACATCGAGTATGCATATATGACTGGTTGGGCCGAGGTGGTAGCGGCCCCAATCAAGTTCTGCTCGGGTATCATTGGTTAGAGCCTCCAGGTCACCCGAGACCCCGCGGCACAGCTCGTTATTACGCGGGCTCAGGCCGAAAAATAAGCCCTGGCTCCCGCTCCCTTGGAAGTCCCCCGTCGATCCGGAGTTTGACGTTCTCCGGAGGGAAGATTTTGCCCGCGCCCAGAAGAAGTGCGCAACTCTCCTACCTCTTTGGGAGAAAGCACGGAATCAGGCACAAGATTCCACCCGCGGAGATAAGAAGGTATCCTACGTTGTAAGGGATGATCTTCTGTACCGCTCCTATTCTGAAGGAACTGACCCCGTATCCCAGTCCTTATGTGTCCACTGTGCAAGATTCACAATTCTTAGGCTCGCGCACGATCACCTCTTCTCCGGTCACTTTAGTCATAAAAACCTACCAGATGGTTTTTAAGTATTTTTTGGGGCCAGGTGCGGCCAACGATATAGCTGATTACTGCAAATCGTGCGATGTGTGTCAAAAGGCATCTGCCAAAGGGCGCGTTAAGCCATCCCCTCTCCAGAAAAACCCCATTATAACCGAGCCTTTTTCCCGAGTGGTAATTCCTTATTGGACCCATTCACCCTCCGTCCAGTGAAGGACACATGTACGTCCTTACTCTCGTAGATTTTTCCACCTGTTTTCCCGAAGCAGTCTCCTGTAAGAGGATTGATAGCTCACCTGTGCTGAGGCCTTAATATCCATTTTTTACAAGTAGGCATCCCCAATGAGGTGTTGTCCGACTGAGGCAGACAGTTTACTTTTGAGCTTATGAAGTATGTCGGAAAACTGCTACTGGTATAGCCTCTTTTTCCCACTCCTTTCCACCCAGCTTCAAATGGTATTTGCGAAAAAATTGAATGGCACCCTGAAGTCCATTCTGAAGAAGCTTTGTCTCGAACAGCCCTGAGAATAGCACCTTTACTTGCTTGTAGCACTTTTTGCGTACAAGGAGATGCCCCACAGGACCCTCGGTTTCGCTCCCTTTTAATTATTGTATCGCCGTAAATGCGAGGCCCCCTCTACATCTTAAAAGAACTCTTTACTAACCCCCAACCGGATAGAGAAATTCAGTCCTCTTACTACTACCTCCTGGACCTTAGGAAACGCCTGGAGACCTGCGCGGACATCGCTTACAAGAATGCAGATGTGAACCTGGAGAAATATAGAACCTATTTCGACCTAAAATCAAAGGAAAGAAGATTTAAAACTGGCGAAGAGCTGCTGTTGCTACATCCTACGGAGAGCAACAAGCTTTTTAGCCAGTCCTCGAGGCTAAAGGTCCCGTTGATTACCTTATTCGGACTTCCTCTTGAGATAAGGTATTCAACGTAAATATGTTGAAGGAATACCACCGCCGCGCGATTGGTAATAATTTTGTGGCTCTTGACGAACAGTTCCCCTTTGAAACATCGTACCCCTCTGACCCTCTCAACGTTATCCAGGTGGTCTGCATTAAACAAGGTGGCGACTACCCTCTCCCATCTCTACCTGAGGTCACAGAATCATGCTCTTCGGTGCTAGACCTCTACCCTAGGTTAGCCCATCACCAAAATAGTCAGGTGCAGCAGCTGCTGAACGACTTCGGTGACGTCCTTTCTGAGACCCCCGGCGGTGCAAAACACTTCGAAAATGACATCGTCCTTACTATGCAAGAACCTGTCCGTTCGAAGCCGTACCGTCTTCCTATCCACCTGGGGCAGGCCTTCAATTTTGAGGTGGATAACTTGTTCAAACTCGATATCATCGAGCACTTGAAATCGGTCACTTTTAGCTTATTCACTAATTTATTATTCTCTATATTTTTTCACTGTTAGCACTTTTTAATTATTATTTTCTCGATTCATTCACTTTTCGCACTTTCGATTACTTGTTCTAGTCACTATAATTTGCTGACTTATTTATTTATTCTCACTTTCGATTACCTTTTCTGGTCACTTTGATTTGTTCACTTATTTATTTATTCACTTCTCGCTATTACTTTTTACACTTATTCAATTTCTGAAGTCTTTTGGCCAGTTTCTATCTTCTTATAGGTAGACATATTGACGGTGTGTACGCACGAGTCTGGGATGTACATCGTGAGCTCCATCAATAGTTCACACATTTCCTTTGGGGACCATGGTCCTTCGTATGTCCATGCAATCGCCACGGTTGAAGCCGTCAAGCAGTTTCTCATTGTCCCGCTTAGTGGGGCGACATACGGGGGACCAATGACTTTAAGGTGTCGAAGAAACAGCCCCACAGAACGATATCCCTTTTCTCCGTGAGAGGAACTCCCGGATACTTTAGGATTTCGTCTTCGTCTGAGCTTTCTTGTAGTTGATTTGTTTCCTCTTCTTTCTTTGCCTCTTGTTCCACTTCCGTCTTCTTTTTCCTTTTTCGTTTTTTCTTTTAGTGCTCTTTTTTTGTGTTTGCATTCTTTTCCAAATCTTCTTTCGTTGTTACTTCTTCTTTCTCCGAGGTTTTTGGTGCTGATTTGCTACTTCTTTTTCCATATTCTTTTGTTGGGGCTCATCGATTAATTTGATTCTTAACATTTCCTGCGATGCGGAGTTGGGCTGAAACCATAACTTTTTGTGAACCCCGTTCCTTTGCAAGAGGCGATTTAACTCATCTGCAAAGGAGCCGGGGTTAGCTAGATTCGCCAAGTGGGCAAAGATGATCATAGTCATAATCTCCTTGGACTCACCTGGCATCACCAGTTTTGGGGCGGAGTTTTCTGTGCCATTGGTTTTCGTTGTTGCCACTGCCTCGAAGTAAGGCCTGGACTTTGCCTTCTTTACCTTCTTGATCACTTCGCGTTTTGCCCGGATAGCTTCCTTGCGGATGGGACACCTCATAGCCAAGGCCATGTGGTCCCCTCCGCAGTTAACGTATCTTGGTTTCCTGGAAGTACACTCTTTCCTTCCGTGACCGAGTCTGGAAAAGATGGAGCAAGTGACGTCAGCCGCCATACACTCTTTCGTGGGATGTTGTTCCATGGCAAGGCAGCGCTGGCAGAACTCAAGTTGGATAAACTCCTCTTCTACCTTTTCTGGGGCTATACGTAGAAAGAATCCCAGGAGTTTATCCTTCATTGCCCTCTGAGCCATCTATATGCTCGCGAAGACTACTTTTACAATGTGTTTCTTCCGGATTTTTTAACTTTGTCGATTTTTGCCCAATTCTGCTGGTTGGTTAGCTCGACCTTGATGTCCTCACAAGAGTTATCTGTGAAGAACGGGTCGAGTCTCCTAAGAATGATGGTTCGACGCACGAGGATTTCCTTGGGGATAATAGCCTCGAGGCCAATCTTACGTAGGGGCTCTTCGATTTCCTCCGATATCAGTTTCTCGATGTCGACAAGAAATAATAAGGTGAGAGAAGTAAGAGGATGATAGGGGTAGATAGCATGAGAGGTTGGTTTAGTTTTGTTTTTGTTTTTTTGTTTTTTTTAAGGGGTGGGGTGAGGTAGGAGTGTGAAATGTGTTTTTGTGCAGTGATTGTATGTAGTTTAATAACTGCCAGGTTACTGGCTGATCTCTTTTTTTCTGGCGTTCTTCTATCTTCTGCTCTTCTAATTTCTTTTGGCTTTGGGTAGTACTAGTTGCTTCGAAGTTTTTGTTCGTTTTCCCTTTTGTTTCCTATATCGTATTAGTGATTTTGCTTGGGGTTCCTTGCAGTAACGTTCTTCTAATTCAAATTAAAATTCGGTTTTTATACTGTACTTATTTGTTTATGGTGGGTTGTTCTAAATTCCTTTGTTTTGTATAGTTAACTGTCTTTGTTCTTTGATTTCATGTATTCATGCCTTTTTGATAGATTTTGCTTGTTCGTCTTGTTTGGTTATGTTATTATTGGGTCTTCCTCACGTCGCAAGCGGAGCCTACTGCTGGAGAAGATTTTACCACCATGGTTTATATTCTCTATTTCTAGAGCTCTTATGGTCTCCTGGTTATTTTCTTCTATTTTTTGCCAAATTACTTTGGCCCGTTTCTCGATAATTTTATTAATTGGATCTAGTCCGGCCACATTCATTATATGAACTAGTCTTTTTCTTTCTTAGCGTCTTGTATTTGTTATTAAGTAGGCCGCCTTATTTTGTACTTTTTGTAGTTTTTTCTTGTTTGTTTTTGTTGGATGGGGATCGGTGGATACACCAGCACTTATTCCACGAATGCTTTGTCGAGAGTCTTTTTCCTTCTTTGTTCCAGGCGCCTCAGCCTGTAAATCAGTCTTAGTCCCGATTTAGATCTGGCAATTCTTTCCTAAACGTGTGCGTGGTAGCCTCTCTCCCCCCATCTGCAGGCCCAGCACTTTTCCTTCAGTTGCCTATCTCTGTTTTGTTTCGTTGATGGTTATTCTATCTTTTTGAATCTCATTATTGGGATTATTTTAAATTTATTCGTATTGGTTTTTATCTTCCATTTCCTCTCGAACTTATTTATGTTTTGTATTTCGTACTCCGTTGACCTGGCCTGCCATCTGGGATTTGCGGTTCGTGTGGAGATCACCTGGCGGATGTCATCGGCGTATTGCACGTTCATGCAGCCTGCTGTGTACACTTAGTATAAAGTTGGGCTTAGGCTCACTCCTTGCGGGACCCTAGTTTCCAGCTGGAAGTTGGGTCCTTCGTGGTCTTCGATGTTGATGTACGCCTCCCTGTTTGTTACCTAGTCCGCCAGGATTCTCTCCATCCGGATGCTGACATCGAGTTGGAGGAGTTTGCATTTTAACCCCTCTACCCATACCTTATCGAAGGCCTTTTCGACATCCCGGAGTACCACGTTCACATATCTTCTTTTTGATTTGGCCTGTGCGATTTCTTTCGGTTATTATCGCGAGCGCCATAGTTGCAACCCTCTTCTTCCTGAAACCATACTGGTATTCGTTGTATTTCCCCGTTTCTTCTAGGTGTTCCATCAGTCTCGTGTTAAGTATCTTTTCTAGTACCTTTCTCAGAAAGTTAAGCAGCGAAATTGGTCTGTAACTTGACACCAATGTTGGTAGCTTCCCTGGTTTTGTGAGGAAGACCATCTTGGCCACTTTAAAAATTTGTGGGTAGGCAGCGATGTTTAGGGATGCATTAAATAGTTCTTTGATGTCTATTAATATCTTCTCAGGGACTCTCTCATAATTTTTTCTTTTGTGAACCCGGTATTTCCTGGTGACTTTTGTTTGAATGAGGCGATTGTATTTTTTTATCTCTTCCAAGGTGATTAATGCTCCTATTCCTTCGTGTTCGTCTGTACTTTTATCTACTCTCCTTAGTGGTGTTAATTTTTTTCTATTTCTACTGAGGCTTTTGTTAACTATTTCCTCAGTTTCCCTGTCAAATCTCTCATTATCTTCTTCTTCTATATTTTTCTCCAATGTTCTCTAAACTTCTCTTCTATTTCTCCATTGCTTCTCAGGTATTCATTTTGTTCATTCTTTATTTTTATTTTTTCTCTAGGTGGTTTTCCTTTAATTATTTTTATCAGTCTCCAGGCCTCGCTTGCGTTTTCTGTGGACTCTATTTTGTTTGTAAACTCTTTCCATTTTTCTTCTTGTTCATTTAACAGAAAGACCATTTCTCATTTCAGTCTTTTTAACTCCTTATTCCTGTGTCTATTTGTTCAGTAAATACTTATTCTTATTTAAGAGTATTTTTCTTTGATTATCCTTGCTTTTCTCTTCATTTCGTCTGTCCACTTTGGATGTGGGAGAGTTTTGTATTTAATTTCCGATGCACTTGATTCGTCTGCCTTCTGTATATTTTCTATTAGATTTTTGGTTATTCCTTCTAATTCTTCGATCTTTTTTCCGTCTAGATCTGGTTGATTATAATTATTTAACATGGTCGTGTTTGTTTCCCAATTTGCCTTCCTGTAGGCTTTTCGGGGCCCTTTTATCGGGTTTTGATTTATAATCACCAAAACTCCGATATGATCACTACAGGGTATGGGAATCGGCTCCATGTAAATATTATATGGGAAGTTCTCGGTCGTCATTATTATCTCTGGTTTGGTTGAGGTTCGACGGATAATATATGTCGGAAAGTCCGGGCCTACTCTTTTTAGTATTTTTCTGTCCCATTAGTAGATCCAAGTTCCGCCCCGCGTTGTTTATTGAGCGGTACCCCGATTCCGGAATCCTGGCATCGAGGTCCCCCAAAAGAACTGTTGGGTTGTTCTTGTGTAACAGCTCCATTACCGAGTGTATTGGTATGTATGGGCGGCGGGGTGGTTGGTAGGCCGCCACTATCGTAATCGGGGTGTACTCAATTTCAATAGTTGCGCCATCGTATGCCTTGTCAACTTTCCGTTCTTGCGTGTATTTTAGGTTTATTTTTATTAACAGCCATCGTACCTTTTCCCGGTTGGAATTTTCTTTATAATGTGATAATTGAATAATTTCATTGACTCGTCATCTTTGAGTCCGTGTTCGGAGATGGTGATGACGTCGGGGGCGATTGGTCTGAATATATTCCCGTATTGTGTAGCTTTTGATTTCCATCCGTTAGTGTTTAAATGAAGTATTTTCAGTTTAGTTGTCTCGTTATCCATTATGTTTTATTTATCTTGTTTCTTTTGAACTCTTTGTTTTGAGTTTTTTTGCATTTGCCGTTTTATATTTTGTCGAAGGTATCCTTCTTGATAATTTTGACGTCGTTGGGAAGATCCTTATTTTGTTTTCTTCTATTAGTTTTTGGCTAGTCCTTTCATCATGGTCTGTGATATAATTCCATTTGCAGGTACCTCTTTCGATATCTTTATTTATATCTTAGATTTTGGTACCTTTGGGTAGCTGATAGGCCTCGTTTACGAAGATCTTAACTTTAAAGTCCTTTGCTTCGTAGTGACAGCTTTCCTCAATCTCCGTTTTTGCTTTCCGTGTCAGTTTCTGTATTTGATTCAGTCTGGTTCTTTTTATTTGGGTATTTTTTGTTTTATTATACTCTTCTTTTCCTTTTTTTGTTCATTGTCTGAAGTTTTCGTTTCTTTTTCCTCTTCATTGGGTTCTTTTGTTTCGTTTGTTTTTTCATTTTCTTCCATCTTTGCTCCTTTGTCCATCATATCTTTTATTTGAAGTTTTTCCCGCCGTTACTCCGTATACGAGACCCGATGGGGGGTTGGGGGTAACCACATCTTCCTTACTCCGTTCTTCTCTAAGAGAAGATTGAGCGTGTCTGAGAAGGTGCCTGGTTGAGCAATGTTTTGTACGTGAGCGAACATAAGACATGCTGGAATGTCCAGCCCCGTTCCTTCATTAACATTGATGTTAATTTTAGGCTCTTGTGTTTCCTTAATTTCTTTTACCGTAGCTTTTGCTACGCTGGCGTATGTCTGATTAATCTTTAATTAATTTTCTTTCTTCTGCTCTTGTTCTTTCTTGCTTATAATTTCTTTTCCCTTTGGGCAGTTAACCGTCATTGTCCTATGTGGACCTTGGCAGTTAACGCATTTCTTTGTAGTCTCTGTGCATTCTCTGAATGTGTGATTGTTACCTCCGCATTCTGAGCATACTTTTTTGTCCTTATTTGGGTATTTTTTTTGTCACGTGCTCCTTAATGACATAGCATTGGAAGCAGGTTTGTATGTTTACAAATTTTTCCTTTTCCATATTCTCAGGGGGTATTCTCATTCCGAAGGCTAGGATCCCGTGGTTAGTTGCATTATTAGTTATCTCAGCCGTGGCACAAATGACTTTGAACACGTGCGTATGTTGTCCAAATTTGATGATCTTTGCGATCTTCAGATGTTGATTTTCCCTTTCGATCTCCTCTTTTAGTTCCTATTTCGTGTGGGATCCCACATAGAGGTTTACCTTTCGACAGACGAAGGAGCGGTTTGCCAGGAGTTGTGGTGGCAGTTTGGGGGCTAGTACGATCTTCCTTAGAGCCTTTAGTTCGTAGGGTGCCACCAGGCGTTCTATGTCATTCTGTTTATGGCATAAGGCTTCCTAGCAGTTGGGGACCTCTATTAATTTAGTAAGGGCAATCTTCAATTCAGTTTAAAGAGTCCTTATTAGTACTCTTCTTTCGGGCTTTTGAGCTCCGGTTTCGATTCTCAATAGGATTCTTCTATACTCCATATTGATTTCCATGTTGGTGTTGTGTTTTGGTCCCTCGCCCTTCCTTTTGGCCCCGCCTCCACTAGTTTGGTTGTCAGGGATGAGATGATGATGGATAAAATGATGGACCTTAGGCGGCTTCTCTCGAGGGATGAAATGTGACGGACATTTTGTTGGTTAGCGTGGATTCAACCAGCGCTAACCGAGGGTTCCGCCTCCTCGATGTAATTAAAAACCGCGGTTGCACCCGACATACGCTGAGACGTTTGTATGTCCCTCAATGATTCTGGAGGCCCCTCACAGGCGGGGTTATTAAGCTCCCCTGTGAAGGTTGCAACCCGGCCCATTATCCGGAGGCTCCTCTGAAGCAGGTATCTGGCAGCGGACTATTCCTCAGACCTTCTTCCTCCCGTGCCCCCAGTTATGCAATCGCAAGTGCACTGCATTGTTGAGACGAGGTGGAAATGACAGCGACCACTAGTCAAGGCATCGTGCCCAGGTTTGGAGGTTAGGGGTGGGGAATTAGGCAGTCATGATGATGAGTATGATGCGCCTGTTGAAAATTATTTATTCTCTCTTTTTTAGTACCTCCCTAATGGGAAGATTTTTGGTGTGGTAGAGAAAAAGTGTAGGAGAGAATATATGAAATTAAATTGAAAAATGAGAATAAAGATGGGGGTGAGGTTGAGATGTTCTTCTATATTGAAATCTTCCTTTTACGAGTGTGAATCTTTCTTCCAGATTTACAGATGTACGAGGGGCAGTCAATAAGTTTTCCAATTCGGATATAAGGAAACGAGATATGAGAAAAAGTGTTTTATTATTTTGCAATATAACTACCCTCGACTTCAATGCACTTGCGCCACTAGTCCCTGAGACTTCGAATTCCCAACAACCAGAAATCTCACGACTGCTGTTTAATCCACTCCTGGACGGCGAGCTGGACATCTTCATGGTCCCCAAACCGGCGTCCACGCAGTGCAGCCTTAAGCTGGCGGAATAAAAAGTAGTCGCTAGGGGCCAGATATGGACTGTAGGGGGGGGATGATTGAGCTCCTCGAATCCGGACTCGTGCAGGGCAGCTTGTGCAACTCTTGCCTTGTAGACAGGGGCATTGTTGTGGAGGAGCAGGACAGCGCGTGTCAACTTGCCGCGCTGCTTCTGACGGATGCACTTCTTCAACCCAGCCAGTTCCTCGGCGTAATATTGGCCGGTGATGGGCCTTCCACGAGGCGCATAGTCCACCATCAACACTCCCTTAGAATCCCAGAAGATGGTTGCCATGATCTTCTCGGCTGAGGGTTGGGTCCGGAACTTGATGGGGGTCGGAGAGCCCCTGTGCTTGCAGGCCATGCTTTCGAGCTTGGTCTCGGGATCCCAGTGATGGACCCACGTTTCATCACCTGTCACTATGCGTGACTCGAATCTCACGAGTCTTGGTTGTACAGGAGCAGCAGCTCGTCCAAACTTTGACGACGTTGAAGTCGATCATGGGGCGTGAGGTTTCGTGAGGTTTCTAGGGACCATAAGGGCAGAGACCTTGGTCATGGCCAAATTGTCGTGGATGATGTTGATAACACTTCCATGTGATATTCCAAGTTCTCGCTCGATTTTTTCGACCTTCACCCGTCGAATTTCGAGGATCATCCTCTCCACACGGGCCAAATTGTCCTCGTTGGTCATGTCTGACGGGCGTTCTGGACGGGGGTCTTCTTTAAAGGACTCGCAACCATGGCGGAACTCCCTATTCCAGCGAGCAATGGTTGCATAGGAAGGGGCGGTGTCGCTGTACACTGCAACCATGACTTCATGGATCTCTTTTGCATTCTTGCCTTCCTTGGTCAAAAATTTGATCACTGTGCGGTGCTCAACCTTCTTCATTGTTGAAAAAATTGTGACTGACGATCTGCGATCAGCTACTGCTTCTTAAATAGACGAGGCAGGAGCGTGTAACTACAGGTCCTGACTTGTCATAACTTGTCCTAACACCCCCACAAACAGCCATCCCCCTTCTTCTGTTTTGCCCTACCGATTCGCAAAACTTATTGACCGCCCCTCGTACTTCTTCGTGACTTCCTACGTATTTAAACTTCGAACCTCGGCAGTGAAAGTTCTCTTGGTAGGAAAGGGTGGAGATGCTTTCGGTGATTGCTTTACCAAGCGTGAGTAATTTAGTGATCATCAATGATGATTAAAGAGAGAAATTGGTGTGGCGATAGTTAGAGGAAAGATAGAAAGAAGTATGTGTAATTAAGAGAGAGAGTTGTATGTGGCAGGTCATCTGGCAAGCTCAGTAATTTTAAATATTTATACGATTCCTGCGATGAAAAATGCTTTAGCGCTCAAGCCTTTGTTTTCGTTTTTGGTTGAGCAATTCAATTTATCTTGGATAATTGCCAATGCAGTTACTCTTCTTGATTCTCTATATTTATGTTAATGATTATTTAAATAACCTATTAATGTGTCCACTTCGGATCTTTTTATATTACTTTATTTAATTGTTCAAACTTTGTAATTTACTCCTTTTTAATTATTCATTATGTATTAGAGATTTTCTAGATTTGTGTCCACTTCGGATCTTTTTTTTTATTTTTTCTTATTAATGCATGTCCTCTACGCATCATTTCTTGAGTTATACTTGTCTTGTTCTTTATTTTTCATTATTTTCTAGTTAAATTATGTTTTATCTTCCTTTTTATTATTTCTTAGGTATATATTGGTATTATTTTTGTTCCAATCTGTAGCTGACTGCTTTTGAACTCCTTCTTAAAGTTCATGTTCGGGTATTCATCATCAGGTAGTCTTAATTGGTTCGTGATTTCTTCTGGTATAATTTGATGTATTTTATCCCACAGAGTGATTGCATGCTTGTGTAAAGTCAAGTTAATCGGATCTACATCGTATATTTAATGTATCAATACCGAGGGGAGACGGTCCCAAAGAGTTACATTTGACATAAATCCTAGCCCCGTGTTCTGTACCTTCTGCGCTTCCCTTAGCGCTGTATCACTCAAGGTGTGTGTTGAGATGACGGGATACAGGAGCAGCGGTTTCACGAGCGCTAGATATAATTTCTTTTTGTTGGATGGTGACATCAATCTAAAATAGAAGAGAGATCGAAGCGCCTTTTTGGCTCTGGCGATCTTCTCCTTGAGATGTGTTTTATAACCACTCGTTGTTATTTTTAGGCTTAGTGCCTTGCCGTCTGTGGAGTACTGGTAACGTAAACCCTCCGCCACAACTTCCCTCGTTCGTATGCGTCCCATCGGAATCATTTTGAACTTGCCGATGTTCGTCTTGATTTTATTCCTCCTTTCATAGTTGTTGACTATAGCAATTTCTCCTCCTGTCCTGTTGGCCACATCTCTCGGATTATGGTAGTCACAGGTCACGATCTGTCTGACATCGTTTGCCAGTTGTATGTATTGGGCAAAATCGTAGGCAGGATGTGGGAGGTCGTTGGTAAATATCGCGTATAACATGGGGCTTGAACATCCACCCTGTGGCACCCTTGCTTCCAGGTTAAAGAGCTGTCTTTCGATGCCGTTAATGCTGACCATGGCCTTACGATTATCGAAGTAGCTGCACAGGATCTTTGTCATGCCACCCTAGATACCAAGGGTCGTAGAATTTATTTTTCAGGCCCGGCACCCAGACCTTGTCAAAGGCCGAGGCCACATCTCTAAATACGACATCTACAATATTTCTCTTGGCTGTTGCAACAGCGATCTTCTCTGTTATGAGGGCTAATGCGGTTTCGGTTTTGAGCTTTTTTTTTAAAACCTTGTTGTTGATCGTTATATAGGCCATTAATCTCCAAATAGTTCGTAAGTCTGGTGTTCATGAGCATTTCAATAGTTTACCGATGAACTCCAGGGTTCAACAAAAATATTATTTTAGCCTTTTTCAATAACTCAGAAAAGTGTCCGATATTCATGTAAGCGTTGAGGATGTTTAAAATTGCTTGATTTACGTTAGGAGGGTCCGTTTATTTGGTGAATCTTCGTAATTCCTATCAATCCCGGAGCCTTTTGTTTAAAACTCTTCAGTGCAGTTTCGTATTCTTCGTAGGTGTGAGTTCTTTACCCAGCTCTCTCAACCTTGTATCAACTTCTTCTTCGTAGTCCCCATCAAATTCTGCATTCTCCGCGTCGCTGATACTAAATCTGTGCTTCCAATAGTCTCTGAAGTGACGCTCCACGTACTCATCTCTGTTGAATTCAACTCCGTTGATCGCCATATTTATCCTTTTCCTTGGAGAGGTTCCTATTAATCTTTTAATTTGACCTCCTAAATTTTTCGGATCACTTTCAGTCTCTAGGTTGCCAATTATGTTGTCCTATGTTTCCTTGGATTTTTCCATGATGAGAAGTTTGATTGTTTCCCTCAGTTCTTTTAGCTCTCTATAGAGTTGGGCTGTGTTAACGTACAGGTTTATCTCATTGATAAGGAGATCTAAACGGTCGATTCTTTCGGTAATTCCTCTATCCCACCTCGAGGCCGGGAGAGTTTTAAATCCGGTCATTGAATTTCTCCACTATATTGCTAAGTTGATGGTCTATCTCCTCAATCGAGGCGCCTTCCACTTTATTTACCTGTATGGTGCTCAAGTAGTCTTTATATGCTTCCAAATTAGCCCTGTTCAGGCATCTCTGTTTGGGTATTTGGACCTGTATTGGTGAGGATGACAAAGTAGTCACCATGCTGATATGGTTGGATGGTATGTAAGGACCCGGCACTGTCACTTGGTTGAGAGCAAAGTTGGTGTTAGTCAATACAACATCAGGTATTGTCGAAGATCTTCCTGTTAAGAATATGGCGAAATCTGGACCTACTCTCTGCACTATGTTCCTACTAGCTATAAGATTCAGTGAGTTTTCCCCATCCATTAAAAACCGTAGTATATCCTGTCTCTCTGCAGCGGGCATTGAGGTCTCCAATTAAAATTGTTGAGGCGTTTCTACGGAATAGGCGGATGAAATTGGGAACTGGCAAATATGAGCGTCTAGGTGGTTGATAACCAACTGCCACCCCAACGTCATCATAGGTCATCTTGATCTTCACAGCCAGATAAGACTCTTCCAAATCTTGAATTTCCTGGAATTTTATGCCTTTCCTGACTGCAATTGCGACACCATCGAATCTCTCATTAGAGTGGTTGGCCATCAGCACCTCATAATTGTATATTTTAATATACAAGAAGAAATGAATGGGAACGCCAGCTTATATATGCATGTGACTGAACATTACTCTGACCATCATCTGAGCTCGTCTTTATTGGTCAGTTTCCAGATGAGTCTGGGCCAGTGTGTGAGGCGGTCATGTGCCTCGAAGTTGTTCCTCTGCATATTTTTCACTGTAAAGGAGGCAAAGGAAAAGGGAAGACCACTTGCCTTCTCCTTCGCAGTAGGGAGAAAGCTGGCTCCATACACCAAAGTCACCCTTCAAGTAGGTGTCAAATTGGGAGACATCTACCACTGCAAACCATCGACGGAGAACAACAAGAACTGCGTAGTATACAGGGTACCCTGTAGCGACTGCCCACTGGCCTACTTTGGTAAGACACACATGGGCGTTGACCCAAAGTAAGGGAGCACAAGCTAGATATTCGGACAGGACGGCTCAGCAACGCTCTCACCAAACACCTGCGAGATGCTGACCACCGCAGCAGCTGGAAGGAAACGAGAGCAGTCGCGTATGCATCCAACAAAAAAAGGAGGAAGGCATTGGAAGCGGTATTCATAGCCACGTATGAATGCCTGAACGCCAAACCCGGCTTTTTTAAGATAAGTCGGAACGTGGCCGAGCAATTGGTCTTTCCCTTTCCTCTGCCTCCTTTACCGTCAATGAAAGAGATTAGCCTTATCTCCAGGCACCTTTGCAAATCTTGCAACCCTAAGACTTTCTTATTTTCATCACTATTCCTAAACCCCATTATTCTAGTACACCACTATCTCTCACATACTCACTACTTTCCCATAACAATAATTTCTTGTCGAATTCGCCGCTTGGAATGTCTACACACCATTCACATTCACCTTGGTAAAGCAGGCGCACGGAAAACTAGCCACTCGCATCTATTTCTTCGAAGAGATTTTCTCACTCAAGAAGTTTGAAATACGATACCTTTTCAACGGAGAAAATTTACGTCTCCTAAAATCTGTAAGAAAATAGACGCAAATTAGCCGCCTGTTCAGAAAGATCTGGAAAAGAAGAAGCCGTTTATCTTAATTTCACCTTACTTTTCATTTTTCATTTCCATCTCTCGTCTCCAGCCCCGTTTCCACTCCCACACCAAAATTCCTCCAGTTCAGGGAGGTACTAAAAAGAATATAAATAATACTTTTTTAGGTCAGCCAGCATTAGCATCATGACTAACTAATTTCCACATCCCCACCCAAGGCCCAATGCCTTAGCTAATGGAAGCTGATATTACGACCTCGTCCCAATTAGACAATGCAGTGGCAACTATAATTGGGGATACGAGATGAGGGAGGTTTGAAGACTAGACAACTGCCAGATACCCGTATCAGAGGAGTCCCCGCACAATGTGCAGGGTTTCAACCTTCCTTTGCAGGGGAGTTTAACCACTCTGCCTGAGAGGGGCCCCCAATACCACTGAGGGACACGTAACCGTCTCAGTGTATGGTAGGAAGCAACCGCGGTTTTAAATTCCCTTGAGGTGGCGGCATTCCCAGTTAGTGATGGTTGATTCCGCGCTAGCCAACAAAAAGTCCATCACTATTCACCCCCTCCAGAGGAGCCCACCCGGGTCCATGCATTCATTCATCATATTCATCATATCAGCCAAGTGAGCGAGGGCAGGATTATAGGATAATGGGGGAGGGCGCCCCCATTTCACAAATATAAACATGGAGTACATAAGACTGCCACTAAGGACGGAGCAAGGAAAAATGAAACCGGAAAGAGGACTATTGATTAGGACCCTATATACATACCTAAAAATCGCCATTACGAAGTTGATAGATGTGCAAAACGGATACGTAGCGCTCTGTCATAAACAAGAAGACGTCGAGTGGTTAGTGGCAACGAAAGGGCATATGGCCCTGAGCAAAATTGAATTCCTGATAGAAAGAAAGATCCTAATACGTGCTGGACCAGAGTTCCCGACTTACATAAATGGAAGAACATCAACCAAACCAGATATAGTGTTAACTAGTAACAACTTTCCCTATAACATGCATATGGAACCAGCTTCTGTCCCATGTAGTGACCATATTGGAATTCTGGTGACCATTAACCAGAACCTAATACAGGTCTAGATTCCACCAAGTAAATCCTACAGGTAAATCCTACAGAAGGACAAACTGATATGCATTTAAGGGAAAGGGACGCCAAGAAGAATACCCCCTTCATTTTTTTCTTGAATTCCTTCCCTCCTCTATGTCTCCTAAGTATAACTCCACGTGGAGTAAGCTCTGAATCCAAAGATAAAAATAAAGAAAGAAAGAATTTGAATATCCGTAAGCCTCACAGGTGTAGTTAATTAAGTTGGTCGCTAAAAGCTTTCACCTCGCCGATGAAACGCTATCTCCGTAGTCGGGAAACTGCTAGCCGAAAGTGTCCTACCCACATCGTTGGAGACCATTAAGACCTGTATCGGGCGACAAAAACTAATCCCTCTAGGCACCAGAAGCCTTCTCCCAGACGTCTGTGCCTTCCAGCGATTGAGCACCAAAAAAATGGCAGTCATATAAATACCCTGGATTTTTCGAAGATCGGAAGATTGAGTTGGAGATCTCGTCACCTTCGGTTCAGATCGTGGGTCTGTTTCCCCATGTCCCTGGTATTCGCTTATACCATCGAAGTTGGATCTCACAAGGCAGATTCATCTCTCCTGTGAAGGCTTACTTTGTTCAGAGCAAGCCTCAAATCATTTCGTCCCCGAAGTATTGGCCGGGATTCCTCTCTATCATCTAGATTTTTCCCCCTTCCCTCAAGGATCTCCAGTTTCCCGTGTGAGATTTCTCGCCGAGCCACGTCAGAGTCTCTATTTTTGGAGGATGCACTTCTCTGGAGCACAGAGGTGCCATCGTCCGTCTTCAAGGAGGATCGTGAACTCGTCTTCTTCCCCCCCCCCCCTTTCATTCTCTTCACCATCAGGATATTCGACCGAGAATCACGACCATTTTCCGTCTCCATTCCCCTGCGCAGAATCGCTAAAGGATTTCCCTTCCTGGAGGTGACCCCTTTAAGGTAAAACGACCCTTGATTGTATCTCCCGTTAATCGACCCACTTCCCGACTTTTAAATATTCCTTCTGTATAACTGATTTATAGTATCCCATTTAAAATCTAATTAACAGGTAATTAACGTTACCCGATTGCCAAATATCTATATTTTGTCACTATTATCCTTATTTACATTTTCTATATTTCCCGTATGTATATATATATATATGTTAACTAGTGACTTATTAAAATTATATTTTTAGTTTCCACTCTTTAATACATCCTTGAACTGCAATTTGGTAAACTTATTAAACGCTATTGGCCCCTGTAGTAAAATCGCACTCTTATACGTCGTAATCAACAGATTACTTTTACGAAGTGAACGTACTTGTACGTAGCGAAGGACGCGTACGTACATTAGAGGATAATGTGTATATAACTGTGTATATACTTATTCTCATGGCTTCTATCTCTTTCCCCCCAACCAATAGATACTCGTACATATATGTATATATATATATATATATATATATAGACGTATTGTCTGGGGAGGTGACCTATTCCTCGACATAAGACTATGCTAGAGAGTGATGCTCAACTAAAACTGGAAAGTAAAAACGTCGAGGAGCTAGAAGAGGTAACAGACGCATCACTAAAGTGCATCACAGATGCAGACGAGAAATGCGTTCCAAAAATTAAATACAAAACGCTCCGTCACACGAAATGGACTGAGGAGATGAGAAGAAAAGCGAGAAACATTGTGCAAAAATACACGGAAATTAGAGAAACCGGCACAGGTCGGATAAAGGTTAAGGCGCTAAGATAACTAAAGAGTTATATGATATTTCTCGGCATCAAGATAGAGCGAATGTTGGCTGACTATGTCACCAATAGGAAAGCCTACGTCTCCATCGAGGACTACGTGGGACCAACTTTCCATCTACATACGGTGGTCCCACAGGGGGTGTGTCTGAGCCCCACCCTATACGCGATCTTCACGGCTGACCTTCCGACCCCAATAACACCAGGATATCTAAATATTCAATACGCGGACTACATCAGTCAGATTATTCCATCGCGATCCACTAATCCAAGATGGCTGGCACGAACTACGGAAAGGAAAATAAAGAATATTAATGACTATGAAAACAAATGGAAAATTAAAACTAACATCCACCAATTTAAAATAATACTATTATCTAGACTTAAGAAAGACCAAATATTCATTGACGGAACCAACTACAGTTACGCGACGGAAGGAAGTGTACTAGGGTTACACATTGGCACAAGAGGCTACCACGCTCATGCCAAGGCAAGGAAAGCCAAAGCCTGAGGTGACCTAAGGCCAATGCACACGCTAGGCAGAATGAATAGAAAACGACTGAGAACAATGTACAAAGCCTTTGTTGAATCAGTCCTAGTATACCCCCCGATCCCGTTGCACACTATCCCAAAGTCAAATAAGAAGGAACTTCAGAGAATTCAAAATAAAGCAATCTACTTAATAACCAAAACTAGAAGAGCAGAAAGAAAACGCATCAGAGACTTAATCGAAAAAGCAGATATTGATAAAATTAACCTGACCACGGGAAAGAGGGCGAAGAAAATATGGCAGAAAATTGAACGAAAATATCCGCAGATATTTAGAGATCTGAGGATTCAAAATGGAAACTCAGCTAAGAGGTTCCCAAGCAGTAGGATCCACCCACGACAGGCAGAACTACCGATCTATACATTAAATCATAATCCGAAACAGAAAATGAATCAAGGCAAGTATACCCAAGCAAAATAAAAAAAATACAAAGGCGTAAAAGCCCTAAATAAACAATAAAGAATACTAAACAAAGAAAACATGAGTTATTAAGTTGAGGAATAAGTTCTTGCGTTTTTTTTTAATGTTGTGTTGATTTAAGTTTTGATGACGTGATTTGTGCACATATTAAGAAACAATAATAAATAATGAGAGCAAAATTTGCAAAGGTTAGGCTACGTCTCTTAACAGCGTAGACTATTAGGCTTTTGCTTAGGTTACGTCTTGAAGTTGAATAATAAGTCATTGCGGTTTATTTAAAATTTGTGTTAATTTAATTTTTGTTCTGTACCCTCAAAATGGAATGTCAAGTTGAAAGAAAAGTGCATTTTCGACACTTGTTGTTATTCATTTTCAATCGAGACGGGAACAATGCAAACGCAACCAAAGTTCGTCGCGATATTTGTGCTGTGTACGAAGAAAATGCTTTATGAGAATGCACAGCTCAATGGTGGTTTTCACGTTTCAAAAACGGTCATTTCAATCTTAATGACGAAGAACGTTCTGGTCACCCCATTAAGTTGGATGAAGATCGATTGAACGACCTTCTTCATGAAAATCCTCGTCAATCGACTAGAGAATTGGCTGTACAATTGGCGTGTGATCAGAAAACTGTAGTGAATCACCTTCATTCGATGAGGAAAGTTCAAAAACTCGATGCATGGGTTCCGCTCGCTTTGAGCGAAAGCAACAAATTTCAACGCTCCACGATTGCCGCAGGTTTGTTTGCTCGTCACAAGGCTACTCGTGGATATAAGGACAGATTTATTCACCGCATCATCACTGGCGACGAAAAGTGGTGTGTTTATATCAACATGAGCCATCGAAAACAATGGCTTAGCCCAATAAAAAACCACTTCCGCAATTATAGCAAGGAATTCATCCACGAAAGGCGATGCTGTGTGTACGGTGGGATTGTGAAGGCATCATTTTTTATAAGCTCCTTGCGAAAATCGAGATTTTCAATGTAGAACTCTACGTTTAACAAATGTATCGACCC
Organism: Ceratothoa steindachneri; assembly: GCA_963969495.1. Classification (NCBI taxonomy): domain Eukaryota; kingdom Metazoa; phylum Arthropoda; class Malacostraca; order Isopoda; family Cymothoidae; genus Ceratothoa; species Ceratothoa steindachneri. The sequence goes on from OZ018330.1 coordinate 102,508,581, forward strand.
GCTGAAGCTATTTGTGAAAAGCGACCTCATCGACGTTATGGAGTCCTTCTGCAACACGACAATGCTCGTCCTCACATTGCACATATGACAAAAGACGCCATCCAAACGCTTAATTGGGAAATCCTGCCGCATCCTCCATATTCGCCAGACTAGGTTCCATCGCATTTCCATCTGTTCCGATCGCTCTCCAACAATTTGCGCGGCGTTTCGTTAAATACTGATGTGGAATTAAGAACCTAGTTAGACGAATTCTTCGAGTCAAAATCCAGAGATTTATATTGCAGAGGCCTCGAAAAACTAGTTGAACGATGGGAAGAAGTCGTAAATAACAACGGAGAATACATTATTGATTAAATTGCATATTGTTATCAATTAAAAATGTTTTTTCTAAAATTGTTAATGGTAATGAATAAATTTGATAAAACCGCAAGAACTTTTTTCTCGACCCAATAGAAGCAGTATATAGAAGCACAATTAATTAATTATATATATATATATATATATATATATATATATATATATATATATATATATATATATATATATATATATATATATATATGTATATTCGTATACATTTATATAAATTTATGAAATAGAACTTACGTACCTGTAAAAGGTCTAACTTAGCAGAACCTTTAAAAAAATATAGAAGACAGAATTATTAAAATAACTTAAGAAAGAACAGCCAGTCTCCTGACATATATTGACCACTCATCATACCTACTCATATTTCTCCCCTCCCCTCCCAAAGAAACACCTTTCATGCTATCCTTCTATCGCCTCTTCTTCTCTCACCTATATATATATTTCCTGTCATTTCATTGTTTCTCGTCACTTTGAGGAAGCTCCTGCGCGGCAAAACGTCAAAAGTAAAGAACCTCGTACCTCTCTTAGTTTCTCTTATTCTCCCTCTCCATATATATATATATATATATATATATATATATATATATATATATATATATATATATATATATATATATATATATATACACTTCATTTATGATGACAACTATAAATATATTTTAAATTAAGGACGTGGTGATTTATGCTCTCACATCTTCTTCTGAGGCCTCTTCTCCTAATTTTGCCTGCTATAACTCCCACCAATTTCTAATTAAGGAGACAAATTACTCGTATCTTTGGTATTTTATTGCTAAACTGAGAATTAATGTGGGTGAAAGGGTGCATATCATCACACACTTGGAGGCCTTCGCGATCCTGAAGGAGAGGCTGAAAAAACATAAATTCTTGGGTTGATTTGCGGCGCGATGCCTGGCATAATTCGTGCTGGCTGAGTTAAGATGAGATTAATGGAATCAAAGGCACTCGATTGTATACCTAACCCTTAAATAACATTGCTGGCTCTTAGCAGAGAGAGAAGGCACTAAAATATTTAAAAAGAAAAATTGTCATTTGGTCAGTTTCCTGAAATCTTTTTAAGTAACAGTGAAAAGAAACGACGTAAATTAAAATTCCCAATTTTTTTTTCGTTCGGAATTCGTCCCAAGATAAAATTAGCAAAATGGGATAGTTAAGAAAACCAAGAACTTGATATCTAACATAAATGTTCTATTTGCTAATAAAATATGCATCCACTTTCAAGTGAATCCGGTCTAAACTTTCTCTATCTATGTTTAAGGACCTTGCCAGCTATCTTATGCCGTGTCAGAAGATGGCCTGTTTAACGTTTAAAACAATGGCATTAACACCCGGAGGTTGCAAAGGACCAGGACTTTAGGGATCTTGGCATTGGAGCGCAATTACCGGAAAAATCAGTTTTGCTCCAATTAGCCCTTTCTGCTCTCAATGGGCTGACCATTCTCGCTCCAGCCGTTCTTGGGTGCATAATGATGTACTGCTTATGGCCAGCCGGCTTTACTTCCTACTTGGCTGCGAAGCCAACTAAAATTATTCGGTTTCTCCCTAGTTCTGTCAAATGACGATCAGAACGACCTAGTAAGAGTTATACTCTTTCACTTTGCCTCTCTCTCTGCCGAGTTGAGAGCTGCGCTTTTGAGGATAGAGAGGTCCACATAGCAACTTCTGCTCGGTGACAACCACCTCTGACTGGTAAAGAGGTTCATATCACTCATTATTGGTAAAGGGACTCCGCCTTTGCAAATTATAGAGACGCCCTTGGGTCAGCTCCACCTCTTTTAAAGAACTGGCCCTCACCTGTTTTTCTCACGTGCCCCTTCATTTTTCTCCAAACTGGGATGTGGATTCTCCTCTCTTCTATGCCTACGCGTGAGGGGTTTTCACTTTCTCATCTTCCCCATAGTAGCCCTCAGGTGACTTTCTACCTATACGAATAGCTGCCCCCATTCACATTTACAGAGGCTTGCCAAGTTCGTATGTGGCAGGCACCAGTCGGCGCAGGATCGACCGCTTCCGGTGGGAGTGGCTCGACATGGCAAGGGATGTCGAGGCCCATTTGGTCATGGTCTTTCTCTATTAGCCAAACGCATCGTAACCTTGTTGTGGTTAGGAATGCCTTCCTCGCCCACCTTTCTTTCCTACCAAGCATTGGGTCTTGGAGTCGCCAGTCGTGATACTCAACGCGAAGGGAGAGATGGATAGAATTAAGCCCCATCCCGATAAGGAAGCGAATCCTTGGGTGCAAACAGACGGCAGGGTTTTGTCCAGCAGAGAATACTGACTGAATGGGAACCACCTAAAGTTGAGTCCACTTCGTGTCAAGGACCACCGAACACGAGATGTGGGCCCTCCTCCCTGTAATAGAACTCCCAAGCCTCTCCTTCTTGGACAATAAAATGACTGTGGATAGACACTCTGGCCTTGGGGCCGTTTCGGAGGGGAGGAAGGAAGAGAGTGCATTCATCTTCGTCCTCTTAAAAAAATAAATGGAAATGCAAGAAATCCTTCTAGGGGCGTCCGAAGACGGATGGGACCCCCTCGGGTGGGAAAGCAAGTCTTAAAAGGTTAAGCAACATAGTAAGGTGACCGGAGCTACGGTGAAGTCGGAAACCATTATCGACAAGCTTCCTGACATTTTCGAACCTGCTGGCTTTAAACGTTTGTGGTTATTCATCAACTGATAGGAGCCTGCTTTTCAAAAGCCATATGTTCCATCAGCACAAGCCATCAACTTAGGATTCTAGGTGAAGTACCGAAAATCGCTCTTTTCTCACACGGAACCCTTCTGATGAATATAGAGGACCATGCCAAGGCGGTCATTGTGGACGCTCGATAACTCGGCTATGCAAGGTATACCGCACTCTACCATGAGTAGTCTTTGATAGTAAACCATTAATTACTCCATATAAGACATCACAGAAGATTAGGCCGGAAATTGAGTGGTTAAGGTCAAAGGTATGATGAGAAAATAGCAGGGCCGGTTTAAGGAGCTGCGGGGCCCCACCCGTATATGTATATATATATATATATATATATATATATATTGTACCTCACCCGAACCTCCCCATTTTTCTTTGCATAGAGGGAAAAATTATCTGAGGAATTTAAAAGAACTGCTAGTATGGCTGGGAGGACTCAAAGAGGGTTTTATTTTGTACACTTTTTATTCCTTTTTAAAGAACATCACCGTGTACTACCATAACATAATGCCAGACTTATTTTACTATGCAGTATGTTCTAGTGAAGTTTTATATATTTTTCATATATATAGTAATATCATATATAATAATAATATAAAAAAAATCAAGAAAATGAATAATTATTTTGTCTCGGCCTTCTGTGCCTAAGGGCAAAGACTTAATTAGTACTAATTTTTTAAATCGCCGCAGGGCTCCCTGAAGCGCGTGGCCCGTAGCACGTGCTACATGGGCTACTAGGTTAACACGGCACTGGAAAAGAGGGAGGGGGACTCAAGACATACCCCTACACTATTCGTCACGTTCGATCATGACAGGGTCTCTGAGTCGGTGCGTGTTGGCTAGAATTAGTACCGCGTGAGGGCATTCGTGCTACTGCCGCGTAAGTGCTACCATTGCTACCGCTTTGGCCTTACGAACAGAAATTGCAGACATGCTTACTAGGGTTAAACCGAAATGTAGAAAAACTACTCGAAGGCTTATGTGATAAATCCATATTGTATAAGGGCATGTGTATGAATTGTGAAGAGCAACATCCTGCTTTTAGGAAGCAATGCAGATCGTATCTTTTCGAGAAGGAGGTCCTGGCCGTTCAGGCTGAGGACCAAATCTCTTTCAGAGAGGTCAATAAATTGGTTCTGTTGCGCCTGTGAGACCTTGGACGTCCTGGGCTTCTCAAGTTAAGAAAGAACCCTCTGACCTTGTCCCAACAAAGCCTACGATCAAGGTATCCACGATGCCACTTCGGAACCATTGTGTGGGTTTTATCTCTCCCGGGTGCTACTCTGGAAAAACTAGAGTAAACATGCGCTCGAGCCCCATCCCCCTGTGGGGGGGGATCACTCAACCCAAGCTAGTTTCCAACAAATTCCTCTAAGTTCTGTCGTGTGCAAGTTAATTTAGAAATTGAGTGGTATGTTAATTTAGCTTACTTCCTACACAACGGAGGCCAACTTTCTCCACACTAGACCTTTCGCAAATACCACTTCGGATTCTCTGCTCTGGCTGGAAAATGCTATATCGAAGCCTTCCTTATTAGACAGCATTTCCTCACGGTATTTTTTAAAACTAGATAAGACATATGATACCGCATATCGATATCGTATCATGTCGAGCCTCAATATCAAGAGGGTGAGAGAACACATCCCAATTTTCTCGCCAGATTTACTCCAAGATCGTCTATTTCGTACCGGATTGGAGAGCTCTCTCCTGTCCAATAGGGCCCAAATAGAGAGTCTCCCGAAAAGGTGTGTCCTCAATGTCACTCTTTTCCCTGAACGTCAACACTATCTTCTCGGTGCTGCCGCAAGATATTCTCGCTCCGTTCTACGTAGATGACTTTTCGATCTCTTTTGGTGCGGTTCAGATGGCTACTCTGGAACGTTTACTCCAACAGTCTCTCAACCGCATCTCTCGTTTTCCAACACACACTGGGTTAGATTTTCTTTGGCACTAAAGTAATACACTTTTGTCGCCATCCACGGCTCCATACCGACGTTGACTTCTTTCTAAATGGGGCTCTTCTGGATGTTGTAAATTCGCACCTTTTCCGGGGAGGCGCATATTCACAGCCTCGGGAACGATTGTACCCGCGCCTTGGGCTTTCTTTCTTCTGTGACGTTCAACACTCTTTTACCGTTCCTTTGGTCGATCCAAGCTAGATTAGGGATACGAGATTTACTTATTCGCCGCCGAGCATGAATGGAGGAGGGTGGACGCGATCCACCACACTAGCCTCTGTTTGGCGACTATGCCTACTACACATCCGCTACAGAGAGCCTCCCATTAATCCCTTGATATATGCCACTCACTATGCAATGTACACATTAAATTCTGTATTTGTTCGCGCTAGCTCTGCGCCTCCTTAATTCACCAACGACTCTTATCTCATCCACGAGCAATCTCGAGGGAGCATATGCTGTTGTGTGACGCTAATCATATCCGAGCATTTCAGGTTTATGGCAAATCAACCCTTTCAAAAGCTCGATGTATCTTTTAGTCTGTTAATTCTTCTAGTTCTCCCCAATACGTCGCCCGTTAGGCTACTTATTGTTAACATTTTTCGCATTTCTTCTGCTACTAATGCTTCTATTGAGCCGGGAGTATCGCATTCGAATTTCTGCAGCACAGGCAGTGTCACTATAGGGGTTCCAGTGTACGCGGATTGCTCCAAATCCGTATTCCCTCTGTTTAAACTGGTTGGGGCTCTACTGAGTGTTACGTCTGTCTTCTCGGCCGAGCTGGTTGCAATACACTCTTCAGTAGTAGAGTTAAGCTTCGTGCCACGTTTAAAGACCAAATTGTGATAAATATTGATTCACAAAGCGTGATGAAGTCCCTTGAGGTTTTGTAATCTCCGCACCCCTATGTTCGTATTATCTGTAAGCCACGGCTGCTGTGAGCAGGAGAATGTTGAGACTGTCTTCTGTTGGCTTTCTGGAAATAGTGGGATTACAGGAAATGAGTGCGCCCATGAAAGCGCCAAACAACTTGCAACTACTCGATGACTGGACCAGCGTTTCTCTATTGTTCATTCTGACTACATGTCAAGAATCAATTCAGCACTTCAGTCTGCTTGGCTATGAAGAAGGAAGTCGGCTGAGAAGAGGTTAATATTGTTTCGAGACAACTCCCCAGACATACCTTGATATGCCTCGACGGCTTCAGGTCATTTTCTGTCGCCTCAAAATCGGGTATATTTGCCGGACACCTCTCCAAATTATTGTCGCATGCCCCATTCTGGGGATCTTTGCCCACGTTATTTCTACCGGTAACGGGGCTAGCAGAGTCGACGCCACTTGTCCTCTGTACCGGGAAGGGATTCATCTAATCTCGAATTTGGAGTAGCCGAATTTATGGGCGAGGCCTCACTCTTCCATTGTATATACACTACAGAGCAAAATAGAGAACGAGTTTTCTTTATTAAAATATTTTCAAAAATATGATAAGTAGGTAAATGAAATTTCCATGGTACATAAAGGAATGATTTAATATATTTTATGAAGATTACATATCATACAATCGTATATTCAAGAAATTATACTAAATAAATTAACAATATAAAATATTCACACGTGAAAAATAAGAGAACAATATTTTCAAGAACATTCCAGAAGTTTCTTGAAGTTTTCTGGCAACATTTTGCTCCGTAGGTAGGAATTGTACAACACCCATTGTTCTAGTATTCACTGTGCACGTGAAAGCGACTCTTGAGCTCTGTTAGAGGATTAATTGTTCGCTTGAAAACTTCGAGGGCGACTCCTTCTGCGATTTCCACGAAGTTAGGAAAGTCCAAGAGTGTGAGTTTGTGCGTTCTGAAGTTATACAATGAATACATAACTTATAAATGAAAACAAAACTTATAAATCTCCTGCAAAAGTCGGTCCGACCCGCATAACCTCCCTATGAGAAGAGAGAACTATTAGGAGCTTCTCTATGAAGGGTATCTTTGAGACTGCAGCACGAATTTCTCGAAAAATTAAGACCAATAGTGGCAAAGAAGTGAGTCGTTTAAAATCTCGTTCTCCAGCAACCAAACCAATCATCAATAAAAAGAACCAAAAGGTGAGACTCAAATATGCTGAAGGTTATGTTACGTGAAGGGATGAAGATTGGGAAATAATTCATTTCAGCGTCGAAAGTAAATCTAACTTACTTACCTGATGGCAGACGCTTTGTTAGACGCGCTGCAAAGTCCTTAATGTGGTAAAAAGTCTGCCAATCATGGAGGAGGCAGCGTCATGGTATGGGGGATGTTTTCGTCTGAAGGAGTTGTTTCATTATTGCGAATAATTGGAAATGTAAATGCGAATGTGTAACTAATCCTCGTACAACAACATGCCCTTCCTTCACTCCTAACATCGCTGAACCAGCCACCAGTATTTATGCAGGACAACGCGCAATGCTATACTGCGAAGAGAGTAAAATATTATTTCGAAAAAGAAGATATCGAAGTAATGAAGCGGCCTGCCCAGAGCCCGGACCTGAACCCAATTGAGAAATCTGAAATATCATTGGAAACAAAGATCGAAATCAGCAGCTTTCAACTTTGATGGATTTATGGAGGAAAATTGAGCAAGAATGGATGAAACTAACACAAGAATTTTGCAAGAAACTGATGAAATCCTGTGGTTGTCGTTGCGCTCAAATAATAGAAAACAAAGGCTTCAACACATATTAAGTGTTTTAAGTTTGATCACTGTGTATATCTCAAATCTTGCTTTGTTTCTAGTGTATTTGCTTGCTAAGCAATTCTGTGAATGATAGTTCTCTTATTTTTCACGTGTCAATATTTTATTTTGTTAATGTATTTAGTATAATTTCTTAAAAATACGATTGTATCATATGAAATCTTCCTAAAATATATTAAATGCTTGCCTTTATGTACCATGGAAATTTCCTTTACCTACTTCTCATATTTTTGGAAATATTTTAATAAATGAAAATCTGTCTTACTTTGCTCGGTGGTGTAGCTTTTTAGATTTGGAGTACATATTCAGACGCCAAAGGAATGTGGGCATCCCTTAGAAGCTAGAACGTGTCATTTCCTTTTGTGTTCTTAGTTGTTTTTATGTGTGGGGGGCTGAGGGGACGTTTCTTTATCGTGTTTTTGGTGTTTTTAATATAGTCTAATTAATTCGCTCCTTTAATTTCGTCTACTTATCTCATTGATGTCAGTCGCCCGGTGGAAAACCCTTTAATAAATTAAAAGTATAATCTACTCCTCATGATGTAGCTCAAAATACTGAATTACACTGTCCTCATTTAGAGAGATGATACTATAGTCCTCTGAAGATTCTAAAACCCTCATTCTATATCATTTTTTGCCCCATATAGCAGTGTGCCTTGATCAAATGTCAAATTCACAACGAATACTTTTACAATTTATTCAATGTGATTCAGCACACTTTCTCTAATTGTTCGAACACACTAAATAATCTAAAATTGCGTTCTCAGGCAATTCATGGCATGTTAGGCCCTGAAATTGTCTGTTTTATGGTTTCCCATGGAGTGACCGAGTGAGAAATTCCCCATTTTTCTTCGCAAAGAGCTGCCGCATATCTCTAGCAGTGAACATTCTACCACATCTAAAATAAACGTGTATTGATTAATTGTCTGTTACATAAAAATGTTCAGCGCAATTACGGTTCCGTACATTATTCCAGGTTCCATACGACCTTAATTCCTCTTTCATGTCAACCGATCATCTTCAACCTTCAGCGTGTATTGACCGTTCGGGCGCAAGCATAGATATCCAGGCTGTATATTCATGTACACTCCTTCGTGTGTATGCGTCATAGATATCCAGGCTTTATATTCATGTGCATTCGTTCGTGTGTAGGCGTCGTATATTTCAGTTATTTTAGGCCAAGTTTCATCGCGCTAAATTGTCGAGCTTTGCTAAAATTAGCTTCACTGCGGCTTCCCTTACACAATTTAGGCCCTGAGTGATCTTCATTGCATTTATTTCCGTGCATACTACTAATACCACTACTAAACTACTACTATTACTTCTAAACTACTATTACTACCATTACCACTAAGCTACTATTAATACTATTACTACTAAGCTATTATTAATACCACTACTACTATTACTACTAATACTACTACCATTACTACTATGACTACTGCTACTACTACTACTATCCACTAATGACCCTATTGATACTGCTCTAATAGTAAACGCTACTATAATTTTAGCGCTGGTACTGGGGGTGAGTGCTGGGCCCGACCTTGACCCGTAAAAATGGTACTCTCCGCAAGGATCGTTTACACGAAGAATACTCATAGGCAGTCATTACTTCGCATACATAGCAATGCGCGCACACACATGATGCGCACACAATAAATGAAACAGACTGACGCACAAGGTAAAAGGGCGAGCATGACGTCGTGGTATGCGCACGGAAGAGAGAGAGAGAGAGAGAGAGAGAGAGAGAGAGTAAGAAAGTGAAACCAAAGTGAATGCATCTGCGGGCGTTGGGACGTGGTGGGCAGCGATCTTCTATATGTCAGCTGCGGCATGGTTGCCCGATACTTCACCCGAAACTCTCATTCGGGGGCGGGGGGGCTCATTGACACTAACGCAGTGGTGTTTGCCGCTACCAGAATCCGAGGGCGCTAAAGAAGATAGCCCCCCCCCTTCCTAGTTAATGCACAATAGCAACGAGGCCGTGTGACCTGCAGCCAGTTGGTCAGGAGAGATCTGCGAAGAAGCGGGGAAGCTGGAAGAAACGAAAATGTGCGGAAGATATATAGCTGCGGATACTTGGGGTCGGAAGGGCACACGATCCTATGGTTAGCGGGCTTGCAATGCACACACACACACACACACGCGCGCGCGCGCGCGCCTTTATTGGCGCGTACACGCACCCAGGGACCTCCCTTCGACTAAGTTCTTTCCCAGGAAAGCGGTCGACCGAGACTCGTGATTCCGATAGCGCATTACGTGTGGGCAGCAGCACTTTAAGGCATGGGCAGCGGCAGCACTTTAAAGTGTTGGCAGCAGTAGTAGTAGCAGCACTTTAAGATATAGATAGCAGTAGCAGCAAAACTTTAAAGTGTCGGCAGCAGCAGCACTTTAAAGTCTTGGCAGCAGCAGCAGCACTTTAAGGTGTGGGCAGCAGCAGAAGCATCAATTTAGGTACGGGGATCAGCAGCATTTTAAGGTGTAGACATCAGTAGTACTTTTATGTTGTTAGCAGTAGCAACAGCAGCACTTAAGGTGTGGGCAGAAGCAGCAAAATCAACACTTATTATGTGAACAGCAGTAGCAAAAACAGCACTTAAGGTGTGGGCAGCAGGAGCAGACCCTTAAGGTGTGGGCAGCAGCACTTTAAATTGTGGGTAGCAGCAGCCACACTTCAAGGTGTAGGCAGCAGCAACAGCAGCAGCGGCAGCTTTCAAAAATACTATGCCAAACTTAAACAGCCAAAGAGAAGTTAGGAAACAGTTGAACAAGACGATTTTTGGCTTTCTTGCTTTTTGCTTTCTCACTTGGCTTCCTGGTTTCCTCAATTGGCTTCCTGGTTTTCTCAATTGGCTTACTGGTTTTCTAAATTGGATTCCTGGTTTTCTTAATTGGTTTTCTAGCTTTCTCACTTGGCTTTCTGCCTTTCATAATTGGCTTTCTTAGCTTTTTCCTAGAAGGTTGCAATTGAAGAAGTTCTCTGAGAAATTTGATATTCATCATAAGTTTGAAGGGATAGTTTGATTTGACTGTGTAGTATTGTCTATTTGTGTGAATAATTCATTTGTCTCAGTTAATAATACATTCATGTTCAGTAATTCTTCTTTTGAGTGATATAAAAGTGTTTTTGTCGTCTGGTTGTGATACTGTGCAGTTTTTTAGGATCAGCGCTTATAGTGAGTTAGTTTACTTTGAAGTGTGATTCAATATGCTGCTCTTTTAACTTCGTGAGTGTATTTGTTCCTTTTTATATAAGTCAAAGACCTTGTCTTTTAAATATTAATTAGGTAAAAATGACAGTGCATTGAGTTGAGAAAAAAGTCGATGGCTGAGGGTTAGCATGAACGTGAGTCTTGTGATATTTGTACTTGATGTGGAATGGTAGGAGTGTGAACTGATTGTGTTGTATGTGGGCGGCGAGAGTGTGTGCTGAAGTTAGAGGAGGGAATAACGCGGAATTTGGAAAGAATAGCTAGGCTGGAGCAGTTAATCACTGAGCTAAGGAAGGATCTCAGCACTAGGCCCAAGGGAAAATCTGGGGATCGTAAAGTTAGCCCAATTACATCAGCTAGGAGTAGGACTAGTGGAGATAATAGTGAGGGGAAGGTACTAAAGGGAGGAAGGAATCAGGTAGCTAGTGAGGTATCTCCTGTTCTAGATGCAAGTAGGGATGCCAATGTTAAAGAGGTTTGGGATACTACACCTTGCCTACTCTCTTTCTTTCATCGCCCTGCATTCTAATTACCGAGTCTTGATCTTCGTTGAACCTCAGCTATTTAGTTCTAACAAATTAGGAAAGAAGGCATTAGCGATACAAAGATTGGGAGGAATTTTCGAAATAGCAACCATTGCGAATATAGATTTAAGTTAAAATGGAACTGAGTTATCAGTAGAAAAACGGTTGTTTGGGGACTAGCGAGTGAGGTCAGGTCAAGAAATGTGATGTCAAAACTTCGAGGGGGAAGATAACCCTCAAGTAGAGAGTAATGGTGTTGGTAAGGAATATTAGACAATGATTAAACAGTATGAATATTCCATATAGGAAGATTAGAGCCAAGGCTGTCGACCCTAAATGGATGGTGAGAGTCAATTAAGTAAGAAATATAATGAGCTACTTTTGGACATCAAAAAGTTAATTAGGGTATCAAAGAGAAATTATGAAATTAAAATGACAAATAAGGCAAAGGAAGATCCCAAAGTTTCTTTCAATTATACAAGAAATAAGATCAAAGATAAAATAGGTCTAATTAAAATTACAGATGAAAAGCTAGTGAGTAATACTGATGCAATGGCTAGGATGTTAAATAAGTATTTACATTCATTCAGTATTTAAACTCGAGGATATTTTAATTGTACCTGAGGGGACCTTGATCTTCAACGATAATGAGGAAGAGAAAGAAGATGATATTTAAATCACAAAGGAGATAATGTTAAAATAAATATATAAAATTAAATATATTAAAGCACTGGCCCCTGCTGATGTTTTTGCTACGATTTTGAAGGAATGTAAACATGGGTTAAGTGATAATTTAGCATGCTTATTTAGAAAATCGTTAAAAACTATCATTGTACTAATAGCATTTAAGAAAGCTAATGTGATACCTATATTTAAGAAAGGTGATAAAACAATAGTGGCTAATGAGTTTGAATTGAGTTGTGGTGAAAATGATGGAATCTATAAGAGCGAAATCTATTAGAGATCATTAGATAAAGATAAGTTAATTAATGAATATCAACACTGCTTTCCTTGGGGTAAATCGTGTTTGACTAATTTAGTTTTTTTATAGAAAGGTGTATGATGATGCCGGATAGAGATGAGAATTACGATATTGTTTATTATCTCGTCTCGCAATCCTAAAAAATAAAATACCATCAGTAGAAATCTCACATATACACGAGACAGTGTTCTCATTCATACCTTACGGAATTTTACGTGTAAACTGAAAGTTATCAGTTATCATTCTCTAGTTTCGGACTCATTTTTCTTCAAATATACATTACTTTTCTTTGTTCTATTAAATAAAACTTCGACACTATCACAGGAAAATTTCATTAAATTCAATATTCTGTGCAATTTTCATGTAAATTAAACTAATATTTTTAATTGTGTAAATTTTGTTGATTATTTTGTTCATTGGATTTGGATGGTCGTGTATAAGTTTGTCTTGGATAAAATACGATTGCCTTTCTCAGATTTATTAAGTACATTCCAATGATTTATTTAAGTTTTGTGAGAGCAATAATAAGATCTTAGGAAAGAATGTGCCCCTTGGGCAATATGTTCATTATTTTTGAGAGAGAAAAATCTTAAGAATTTGTAAGTTGGAAAATTTAAAACTTTGGAAATTTTTCAATTGCGGTGAAAAGCAAAAGTATATTTGGAATCAGAGAAGAAAATAAATCTTAATCTATAGCCGAAAACGATGCCCTCAAAGAAAGGAAGGTCATTTGATAAATGCTATGTAATTACAACATTTAGCCCAATCAATGCCAGTAATTTTTTTTTTAAATTAGTATAAAGTTATCGCGATTGTCTGTAGTTTTGTAAATCTTTACAGATATGGATATAATCTGAAGGCTTAGCAAAATGGAGTTGTAAGTGAAAGACATACTGATGTGTAAATTACAATTGAAAATCGACTTACCTTACCAAAGTATTGTGATTATTACTTTTTTATTTGGCCTACTTTTTGAATAGCAATTCATAGGCGAATACAGGTGAAATTGTTCTGTTGAAGTCCTCAAGAGCGTTGTTTAGGAAGATTTTTATTTATAAATTTATTTTCTTCTCAACAATTAAGAAATTTCCGCTATGTCTTTTTCTTATGAACAAGAATAAAATTTGTTCTTATAATAGATAGGGATTTTAAGATGACAAAGAAACGTGAATAAGTAATGAAGAGGGTTGAAAGAATAACTGGTGTGGTATTCTTTTAATTGCAAAATTGCCCGAAAAAAATATTGGTGAAGAGATTGATCGGAAAAACTTATCTACCGACAGAAATATGCCGTACAAACCAGGTACTTGCCTAACAAGCACACGAAAAAGAACATCTTAATTTTATTGAACCAGTAGTTAATAAACGGGTTAAATAAAATATTCTTAAATTCATATAATCCTCTATTTGCATAAAAATTGTTAGTATACAAACAGAACACGGCATCAACGTACTGAACCAAATTAGGGAGATGTCTGCAAATAAAGGTAAGTATTTGACCTAAAAAACGCCATATAGAAGTTTACAAGGTCAGGAGAGAGGCAATTCTGTATGGCCATGCCGAATTTCTAACGAGATCATTTTTGACTAACTCTATAATTTAAGAATGGGATTTTTTTGAGTATTTGAACAATAATTTCACCTTAATTTGGTTATGACTTATATTTTTATCAAAGTTATTTCTAATAATTCTTTTATAATATAAAAAAACAAAATGGTGAAGTTCAAAAATAAATATTAGTATTGAAATTTTATGAATTTTTTAAAACCCAATTTATTTTTATATATCTTCTATAACTATATTTTAGCAACGTAATATTTTAATAGGGGGAAAATTTTGTTTAGAGTTCATTTTTAAAATTATTATAATTGGAGAAGTTCAGAAAATTTATACAAATTTAATCATAGCTGCTTTTTTTTTATTTTAAATTTTAATCTTAGTAGCGAAGCGCAAGCTGGGGAAAGTGGCGAAGCCATTGCTTCGTCTATTGAAAGTAAACTTGCAATCTAAAGGGAAATGAAATGAATGAGAATATCGGAATCAAATTAAGAGTAAATTTTACTAGATGGTTTTAGAGAAATTTTAACAAATGATAGCCGGGGACTTTTGTAAAAAAAGGAACGCGTGTCAAAATTAACGAAGATGAAATCATTCGAATACGGTAATGCATCAAGTTTACTGATTTAATCGGTGTTATTAATCATATGTGGTCTAGATATGGTTCCTAATAAGGGGCTAAATAATGGCGGAAGCCATTTGGATGATATATAAAGAAACACTACCATCTCAGGTACGTTGAGGACGTGGTCCATTTGTGGCTTAACGATTTTAATATGAATACATTTTAAAGACGCTTGAATAGCCTCGACCATTTTTAATTCATAGCACCACACACATAGGGTTTCAAATACAATGTGTATCTCAAAATTAACCACCGAAATTTCTATGCTCATTGATATTCAAGTCACCACAGCAATGTCAAACGTAACATTTTAACTTCAATCATTTTCACGTCCTCTGAGAATTCTATCTCCCGAAATCATGGATAGGGATATTTTAAACATTTATGATATAGGTTAAATACTTTATCCATCCTCACTAGTTAGGTAAATATAAAAGCCTGGCCTTTTATCATCCTAGTGATAAGAAAAATATTCCAGCCCTAAAAAGATCCTCAGCTTCCATTCCAATCAACCTTTTATACATATCCACGATGACTCCGGCACTTTGATATCAATGATGTTTTTAAATGCACCTCCAATTTGCATTCTGCTCTAGTAAACAACCTCTCCTCCCAAATCTAAGTCAGCCATGTAAAGATTTACATGTACGTGTTAAACAAACTACTATACATAATTATAACGAGCATAGCGCCCTGTTTATAGGCACGTCCACATTAGATCATGTAATTAATTGGTATAGTGCCCGTTCAATTTTAAAATACATAGATGCAGTTTAAGAAATATTTTAGAATGGGTTTACATAAATTTCAATGACAAGTTTAATATGAACCATGGTCTCTTCCTTTTAAATGCATCCTATACTCATACATTTAATTAAGGGAAACAAAAAATAAAAATCATATTTGCTTAATGTAAGCTTTCTCCTCCCACTTGGCTTAAAACTTGATAAGATCTTGGCCCTTTCCAGCATATAAACCTTCTTAGAAGGACGATATTCCTACGCTCACGCATTTGTTCCCATTGAGAAGATTGGTACAGCAAGATTCATCTTAAAAGACATCAGCTTTAAGAAAGGACGTAGAGCCACTTTGCCGTAATCCGGATGTGACACAAGGGATTTAAGCTCACCTAATAAAAGAAATCATATTACAATTTATACTAGGAATAGAAAGTAACAGATTAGAGCTTAAATCCCCCCACCTCCGCCTATGATGCTTTGAGTGAACCTGCTTGAGTAACTACCACTCAAGCTTCGTTCTAACTTACCGGCCATTTGATAAGGTATAATTAGAGACCATGGGAGAAACGGGTCTAAGGAGTAGCCCATAGCGAATCCCAGACTCAGAAGATTTTTAAGAATGGGACTGGGTAGCAACCTTTGGGAGGGGGCTCAAAACCAGCTCCTGAAGGGCCCGTTCACGAACACACAGAAATATACAACCGTATATGTGTATGTTAGACGCGACCTTTATGACTAAGCCCGTGAAGGGTTGGCAACTGTGACAATGGTAGTTGATTCTACCACTACTAGTCATCAAGTCCACCATGAATCATCCCTCTACACCTTTTTTGCCTCAAATTAAAGAAAAAATGAACTTCAAGTTTTAAAAGTTGACTTTCAAGACAAATTGGTACAATTTGTTTTGGAACTTTTTCCATCCTTAAAATGTATTTAGCAAAGATAACGCTGAAATATTTAACAAATATTCAGTTTTATACGAGGATAAACGAGACTAGCATAAAGGGGGGTCTTTTGTAATGTATCTTTTTAGGTACATTAGAAGACCTTTTGAGTGTTACCTTCCAGATCGAGGACTAGGGCATCCGTCGGGACCTGAAGTAGAGTCAGTTGTCTGATATTGCAATACATTAACCGTACCAACGAAAATCGTATATATTTTGGATCGCATACTAGTGGGTGGTTGATTTTTAAACTTAAAAAATTATACCAGTCTTAAGTCGTTAATGAAAATAATACAGGGGAAAAATTAAAGATAGGCCGACGTCAACAGTTTTAACAATGTTTTTCTAATTGGAAACCAAAGTATGAAAAGGAAAATATCTTTAATTTAGTATCGGTTTGTAATGGAGCAAGAGTGGAGTATTTTTCTATTAAAAAACAAGCTAAATTATTTCTGATTTGTTTATCTAAGACATTTGTGTCAGTTTCTTACTTTTTCAAAAGCTCTTCGGCTAAATAGAAGGGCTTAATATAAAAACTTATACAATTGCTATATTTAAATGAAATCAGCGACATATATTCACAAATGCATCTTAAGTAATGTCATGTATCTATTTTTACCTTTGATTTACCCGACTTCGGGTTACACACGTATTTTGGGTATTTAATTAAATTTCGTCTTTCCTTCATCAGTGAGGACGGAGGTCATTGGGTGCGCAATGTTGCGAAACTAACATCTTTTCTTCTGAAAATTTAAATGGAAGCTGAAGAAATAGATAACGAAATAGCTCCGTACCATCCCTAACAGTAAATGAGGATACTATAAAAATATTCCTTATGATCAGATGTGATATTTCGGATGATAAAAAACTGGGTAGTTTGATTTGACCTTTAGTTGGAGAGTTCGCCGACTGTCTAAAGGTAGCATACATCTTGATCACGAGAGAATCGATATTATTTTCCCTTCTTCCTCACTTACTACTGAATCCTCTCTACCAGGTCATCCAAAGAAGCCCTCCTTCGGCTCTTCATATCATTGGCACTCGAGAAAAGTTTGAGTGTGCCAAACGAACCAGCATCCACTAATCAGAACTCAGAACAGGAGTAAGTCTCACATCTTATTGGCACATGCAATGTAGATCATTCAGGCGGATGCTGAGTTAGAAAAAAGAGAGAGTAGGAGAGAAAGGGGAGGAGGATGGTGAGAGAGAGATGGGGAGGGGGAAGCGGAGAGAGAAGAGGGATAGGGAAGTGGACAGAGAGAGAGAGAAAATGCACGATGGCCTAGAACCGATTCGGATATAGTGATATTATGAATCGTGCTGCTAAAACTGCCACTTGATCATTCGTAGTGATAAGCCGATGGGCAACCATAGAAGAAGGCGAATGTGAAACACACTTGTCGCACAAATGAAACGGCTATCGATAGATAAGCCACGCCCTGAGAAAGAATTGGTATAAAGTTAGAGATAAAGCAAATGGACTGAGAATTTTATGTAATCCCAATATGAAATTGGAGATGTCGGTCGCGAAAATACAAAAGTCTCAATCCTAAAAATCACTAACTGAATTATAGAACAAAGTCTGGTAGAATTAACCAATAAATATTAGTTAGAAAATTTTGAGAAATAGGTAAGAGACTAATGTGTAGAGAGACGCCTTTAGAAAAATTATATGCAAAAATGATGTTTCAATGAAAATCTACAGAGCATCTTTTCTATTCGAATTAGGAAATTGCCATCTTATCTTGAATCTGATCTGAAATTCCGCTGGGCAATTATGACACCCTCTATCCAGAACTACGTTAAGACTTCAAGGAGACATTAAATCAAATATCCTATAACTTCCAAGCCTCTTGAAAGCTGGAAGGAATGTAATTACCAAGGCCTGACTGAATTCTGTGAATTCTAGTCACTTGTTTTAAAACTTCCAGATTCTTCTTGAGAGACTCAATCGCTTCTCGGAACTTCTTCAATAAATAATTGGGTTTGGATCACTGCTTTCCCGGCTCCACATTTTTATTGGTACATGATTGCCTATGTGTAAGTGTAGATATATCGATGAGTGTATAAAAGTTGTGAGTGTCACCAAATGCAAATTGAATGCATGTTGTTTGATTATACATAATGAATATCTTAGAAAACATATTTTCGTGTATTAATGTATTTTGGGTTTGTTTTTGTACGGTTTTTACAACCAATTCGAAGGGAATGATTCTATTATTTTCAACCTCATGGGTAAATTTAATGGAAGAGACTAGTGAATAAAGTTTCGTAAGAAAGCTTTTAACATCTTTAGAATTAGGCCACAGGCAAATGACATCATCAATATACCTGTCATTTGTCTGGGGCATAATTCTAAATATGTTAAAAGCTTTCTTACCAAATTTAATTCACTCGTCCCTTCCATTAAATTCACCCATGAGGTTGAAAATAATAGAACCCTTCCATTTCTCGATCTTCTTATTCATAGAACACCGACTGGTTTTAAATACTCCATCTATCGCAAACCTACTAATTCAAACTATTATATTCATTTTTATTCTGCGCATAGTCCCAAAGTCAAACCTTCCGTTTTTTCTTCTATGTTTTTACGGGATTTACGAGTTGTTAGTCATGAATATATGGATTCTGAAATCTCCAATATCTTTGAAATTGGCCACAAACTATGTTACCCTTATCTCTTTCTTCTAAACTGTCTTTCTTCTGCAAAAATGACGTTCTATAATCCAGCTCCTGCTATCCCTTTTAATGTGAAAAACATTTTGGATTTACCCTTCTCTGTTTGTTTCATTGACCTTCTCAGTCTTTTAAACAACTTTAACACTTCAGTTGCTTTCAAATACGAGTCAACTATAAAAAAAAACATTCTAGTTCACAATAATTGTAATAATATTGAGGAGGTCTATTCGGTCGAATGTTCTGTTTGCCCAAGTAAATACTTTGGACAGACAGGAAAGCAATTATCTGTCTGTATTAATCGGCATAAATACAATGTTAGGAGAGCTGTAAATAATAGTGCGATTTTTGTGTGTATATGTCCGAAAATAACCACTTAATTAATTGGAATTCAGCAAAATTTATTTTTCGCTCAAATAACTCAATTAAATGAAACCTTGTTGAATGTTCATGTATAAGCCAATTTAATAACTTTAACATTTCCACTGGCCTTTTAAAATTGATGTTGTTATGTAAAAACTCATTCTTAAAGAAATTAGCTTTGACTTATATTCCTAATTTTTATTGTTTTTTTTAGCAATTTTCATTTTTATAGGAACCCCATGTGTCAATATAATTATTGCATTGATTTTGTATTAACATTATTTTATTTCTCTTTCTCTCTCCGTGTCCCTCTCCCCTTCGTTTCTATTTACTTATCGTATCTCTCCTAATCTCCCTCTTTATACTATAGCATTATGCGTTAATCGTTTTAGCACTTTTGGCTCGGTTCTCGACTCTTTCGTGCCTTTCGGTTTGACTTTGATACCTGTTAAAGCTAAATCTTAATGTGAGTTTACCCATCCCTCTCCTACTTCCTCATTGGGGATTTCTTGCCTTAGAGGCGGTCCTTTATCTTTTACTAGCTTATATATATATATATATATATATATATATATATATATATATATATATATATATATATATATATATATATACCCTTATTATATTATTTTCTCTTGTAGTTATCCTTGAGAATGAACTGAATAAAGTTCGAAAGTACTTGGAAGCACCTTTTCATTTTTCCTGCGGGACATTGCATTCATTGCGAACCTCACGTGCAACTTTGTGAGTACAGTATTCATTATATATATATATATATATATATATATAAATATATATATATATATATATATATATATATATATATATATATATATATATATATATATATATATATATTACCTGTAATTGATCTGTTCCTTGGGAATCTAATTCGTAGCAGGAATATAAAGACCCAGGAAATGGCTCTAAATATTTATTGGCCCGCCGTTTCGGACCCTAACCTTGGCAATCATCAGCGACTAAAGAGAGAAGGGGAAAAATATGAACATTAATACTATTATAGTACATGAAATATTTGTTTACATAAAAAAGCGTGAATGAAAGGTAAATCGGTAAAAAATGACATATATGGTTAGCCAGAAAGTCCTGACTCAGTTAGGAAGCGAAAATAAATCAAAATTCTATGTAGCAACATCAACATTAGGTTAGTTTAGCCTTACTTATTCGTCAACATTAGGTTCGGTTAACTTTCCTAATTCCACTATCAGCCTCCGTACGCTGCTGTTTTGTTGCTCCTTCGCAGTTTATTTCTTTAGTGTAAGCCCCAACTGATAGAAACGAGTTTGAAATAAAGTGGAATTAGAGTTTTAACTCGCTACTGTTTCAAACTAAAACTTTCTACAGGAGTTGTTTTGAAGGAAATTTGCTATTCTGAAGGAGAAGGCACAGTTAATCAGGCGAAGGTCTCGAGGTGGTACTGACGTTTCAACTCCGGTGATCTTCTCCTTGACGATCAACCACTTTACGGCCGACCATTAACCTGGTATCTGGAACAGATTCGGATGCTGGCTGATCGCTGGAAGAAGATCGTAGAGAATGATGGACTTTATTTGGAAGAATAAATGTTGGTGTTGCTCCAGAAAATTGTGTTGTTTTCTTTCCCCTTCCTAAGTGAGTGATGTAAAATAACAATTAGACAGCACGTAAAATTACATAAAAAAATAATATCTGGTGTAATTTTGACCCCCTAAAAGTGGGAAAACACCCCAAAATTTCAATACAAACTAACTTCAATATTAGAAATTAAAATCAAACGGAAGGAAATTAAAATAATAAAATAACCCATTATATAAAATATAAAAACACAATTGTAAACAAATTACAAAGAGGGTCTAACTTGTAAGGTTGGAGTTGTGAGAGAAACGAACTAACGCTAGAAAACTAATAACAAAGAATGTTCTGTTGGTCTATTGACAGGTTAATATATTGCTAGGATATATGGTTAGTAATTTAATTGAAGATGTTTAAATATTTAAATTAGGGTCTAATTCAGGGGTTCTTAAACTTTTTCGGCCGCGCCCCCCTTAGCATCATCCATCGGATCTCGAGCCCCCTCCCCATCCATTTCCATATCCATAAAAATCAAGTTCGTTTTTTGAGTGTGCAAAAAGTGCAGGTTATATTTATATTACAATGTCTCATCATCAAATCACAATCAGTAAAATCAATGGGAAGGATGAAGTTGTTTTTTTGAAGCCAATTATAATTGAATGCGAGGTTTGGTTGACGAAAATGCGCATCGCAAATCTGCCTCACAGTCAAGCCTATTCCTTGATTTCGTCTTCACATTCACGAGTGTAAAAAACCCAGTTTCACAAAGGTAAGTGACAGAGAACGGTAGCAAGGTGCGCAGTGGAACATTTCCAACTTTTTGGTATACGCAAACGTATTTCGTCCAGAAATCGCTCAGAGGTATCGTTTGGAAATCGTCTTTTGCGGTAGAGTTGAATTTCAATTCCAAAAATTCCTCCTGCAGATCGTCCGGTAGAATGTCTTCGTTGACTTCAAAGGGGTTTCTCGTCAACTTCTACTCTGAAAGTTCCGAGTTTTCCAGGTCTGGGAAGTAGAGCTCGAATTCTCGTTTCAAGAGCTCGAGGTGTTTCTCCACTTGTAACTTCAACTCGCCTTCCAGAAGAAGCTGCTTTTCCTCAAGGTCTGCATCCAGGTTTGGAAAAGAAGCCGCGTTTCCCCTCTGAATTCTCCGAAGCCATAACCCCAGCTTCGCTAAGAAAGAACGTATTGCATCATAATGATCCATGCGACTCGTATTCCTTTCTTGCTAGAGACGGTTGAGAACATTCAACGTTTCTAAAATATCGACAAAGTATGCTAATGTCAGTTGGAAACCCTCTGACGTGAATGACACCAAGAGATCCTGTTTTCCCTGAGCTTCAAGAAAGAGCTTCAATTCTTCTCTCACCTCGTAAACACGAGCTAACATGTTCCCTATCGACTGCTCACAAACAGACGTGTGAAACAACAGAGTCTCATGATCACAACCGATATCCTTACACAGCATGGCAAACAGCCTCGAATTGACAGCACTTTCTTTGACGTAATTGACGACTCGTATGGTAATGACCAGCTTATCACTCATTGTAGCAGGGAGTGTTCTGGAGGGCAAAGCTTCTCTATGGATCAGACAGTGAGTCCCGACTGCGTTCGGGCTCTTCTGCTTCATCCTGGAGATAAATCCACTCCGTGATCCAATCATTGCAGGGGCACCATCTGTACAGACTCCTACAAGTCTCTCCCACTCCATGCCATTGCCATCGAAGTACGAGGAAACAGCTTCGAACACATCTTCGGCTTTGGAAGTCGTTTCAAGGGACCGGCAGAACAACATCTCCTCCTCAATTGAAGTAGATCCCACAAAACGAACGTAGACCAGCAACTGAGACAGTTGAGCAACGTCAGTTGTCTCATCACACTGAATGGCGAAAAAACGTGATGCACGTATCTTTTCAAGAACTTGAAATTCAATATCCTTTGCCAGTTCATTGATTCGCGTTTTCATCGTAGAATCAGAGAGGGAAATCTTCTCTAGCTTTCGGCTGTTGACCTCCCCCAATACAAGACTGCATGCTTTTAGCATGCATGGTTTGATCAGTTTTCGCCAATGTTGTGTTTTTTTTTCGCACGAGCAACATATGAGCGATTTCGAAAGATGCTTCCACTACAGTAGATGATGATTGACGAAATTTCTCTCCATCCACAATCTTCATTTTCTTGAAAGATTCATTCTTCATTTGAAAGAACGCCAATGGCTTGTTCTGAAGGCCAGGGTGTTTTGTCTCCAGGTGACGTTCCAAGCGACTCAGCCTCAGGGCGTCATTGCTCAGAGTTTCGAAACATATCACGCATTTTGGTACGCTCTGACCATTCATCGTGGCATAAGTGAATCGGTAGTGAAGATAATCATCGATGTATTGCCTTTTCTTACCGCTCATCATATATCAAAATCTGCGAAAGGAAGAAAAAAAAATTAGCACAAATCGCTATATAGATTCTTTATTTATTCAGTTTAAATTACTTATTCGATTTGATTTACTCAGTTGTGAAGAAGTACAGTAGCTATAAGGGGTTAATAAGCCATTCTGCTTCTTTCCCGAGTTTATGTTGTCATTGCTTGTGTGCATAGTCTGTGCATTGTGGTGAATACATGACATGATGAAATGATGTTTAGTAAACAATTATTAGGGTTATTCAGCACATCCTATCAAAGACTGCTCTCTAAATTCAGCCATGAACTCAATGTAACCTAAATATGCCCCTTATTGTTTGCATGAATTTTATGTTGGCCATATTTTTCTTAAATAATATTTTATATTGATGTATTGCTTATTATTATTGATATATAATCTTTTCAGATTACCCTTACATGTAATTATACTATTCACAGATAATTTTGATCATATTTGGACTTAATTTTTCACTGGACTACCTGCACTCACTAACCCACTGTGCCAACTAGGTAAACTTGTTTTCAGCTAAAGAGTATCTGACTATAATATATCTGATAAAACACTACAAATTATTGTATGGTAAATCAGAAAATAAATCAGATCGTATATTTCACATCAAAACTACAACCAGAACGAGAGATCATACATGCATAATATAAAAAGTAATATTACCTAGCTGTTGGGAATGGTGCATAATAAAACTTCTTTAGCTCTATCAGTGCACAAACACTATGAACTCTCTCCTCTCATTTGTTGTTGAATCACAAACAGCATGTGAATTTAAAGTTCTCCAAAAAGATACACTTATTACTAGGTACCTACACTATTTGATTTTGTGTAATGATCTACTCAGCATACCAGGCTCACACATCATAATTATATTTTCTTCATCTTCACTTACTCTAGGTACCTTAATTGTTTTCATTTTTATGTATACTATGTATTCTGTCTTCTAAACCTAATCCTATGGTTCTTGGATTGGATTGCAGAAGCAATACACATTATACAACATAACCTTACTGCACCATGCACTTCTAAATGACATATATGAATGAGGTACACAAAATAATACACTTAAATAGCATCACTTTACTGCACCTTGTACTTCAAGATGACACAGTTTATGCACGCTACCATTAACACTTCGTCTGAATATTACGTCTCACATACTTCCGGAACGTCGTGGGCTTTTCTTATGCAAATTATATATTGAGCAATCGAAGTTAAAATCTAGCCTATTAAATATCTTGATGTTATGGTAATTACATATATTTTTAAATAGAAACTTCTCTAAAATCATTTAAAATACACAGCGTCACGTGATAAAACTCTGGAAACCAAATAATTACAGAGTTTATTATTCTCTATGTATTGGTGAACCACCTGGAAAATTGAAAAAATGAATTGACAAAATGGCTTTGAAATATTGCTTGACTTTCAGTCACTTCTCAAGATTTACCAGCAAAAAAGACGTCACACTGAATCACGCCACGCCTCCCTTGAGAACCCTTCACGCCCCCAAGTTTAAGAACCCCTGGTCTAATTCTTTCATGAACAATGTTTAACGATTCTGGAATAAGAGGATGTTGGTGATTTCCAGAGTGTTGCCTAATAGATGAAACTTCTGGGCTGTAAATGGAAATGCCAGTGCTGTGAGAACCCTTTCCCCCCCCCCCCCAACTCAGTAACCATATTTTACCTGTTGCTTTGCTCGCTACTCGTTGAATACTTCCCCATATCATTATTTTGGCCTTCAAGATATAAAAGGTATGATTAAGCCATATAGACATACTGTATTGTCCAAAATTAGCTGTTCTTGTGTTATTTTTAGTACCCTGATGATAAGGCTGGCCCTCGAAACGTTGATGTATTAATAAATTAGAAGAATACATCTGTTTTTTGTTGTCCTGGTTCTCTTATTTAGATTCAAACTTCGAACCATAAGTAATACCTCACTTCAATATATATATATATATATATATATATATATATATATATATATATATATATATATATATATGAATGCAATGTCCCGCAGGAAAAATGAAAAGGTGCTTCCAAGTACTTTCGACCTTTACTCAGTTCATTCTCGAGGATAACTACAAAAGAAAATAATATAATAAGGGTATATATAAGCTAGTAAAAGATAAAGGACCGCCTCTAAGACAAGAAATCCCCAATGAGGAAGTAGGAGAGGGATGGGTAAACTCACACTAAGATTTAGCTATAACAGGTAGCAAGGTCAAACCGAGGGCAAGAAAGAGTCAAGAACAGAGCCAAAAGTGCTAAAACGATTAACGGATAAAGCGATAGTCTAAAGAGGGAGATTAGGAGAGATACGACTAGAAAATTAAAACAAAGAGGGGAGGGACAAGGAGAGAGGAAGAGAGATAAAATAATGTTAATACAAAATCAATGCAATAATTAAATTGACACATCGGGTTCCCATAAAAATGAAAATTGCAAAAAAAATAATTAAAAATTAGGAATATAAGTCAAAGCTAGTTTCTTTAAGAATGAGTTTTTACATAACAACATCAATTTTAGAAAGGCCAGGGGAAATGTTAAAGCTATTAAATTGGCTTATATATGAACAATCAACAAGGTTTCTTTTAATTGAGTCATTTGAGTGAAAAATAAATTTTGCTGAATTCCAATTAATTAAGTGGTTATTTTCAGACATATACACAAAAAAACGCACTATTATTTATGCCGATTAATACGGACAGATAATTGCTTTCCTGTCTGTCCAAAGTATTTACTTGGACAAACAGAACATTCGACCGAATAGACCCCCTCAGTATTATTACAATTATTGTGGACTAGAATGTTTTTTTTTTTATAGTTGACTCGTATTTGAAAGCAACTGAAGTGTTAAAGTTTTTTAAAAGACTGAGAAGGTCAATGAAACAAACAGAGAAGGGTAAATCCAAAATGTTTTTCACATTAAAAGGGATAGCAGGAGCTGGATTATAGAACGTCATTTTTGCAGAAGAAAGAGATAAGGGTAACATAGTTTATGGCCAATTTCAAAGATATTGGAGAATTCAGAATCCAAATATTCAGGACTAAAAACTCGTAAAACCCGTAAAAACATAGAGGAAAAACGGAAGGTTTGACTTTGGGACTATGCGCAGAATAAAAATGAATATAATAGTTTGAATTAGTAGGTTAAAGCGATGGATGGATTATTTCAAATCATTCGTTGTTCTATGAATAAGAAGATCGAGAAATGGAAGGGTTCTATTATTTTTAACCTCATGGGTAAATTTAATGGAAGGGACAAGTGAATTATATTTGGTAAGAAAGCTATTGACATCTTTAGAATTATGCCCCAGGCAAATGACATCATCAAACAATAGGAAAGCTAAGGATAGGGAGGAGTCTTGTTTCAAAGAACTCCATATATAAGTTAGAAAAGAACAGGTGAAAGGCAATTACCCATGGCTAATCCAAACTTTTGAAGAAAATATTTGCCATCGAACGAAAACTTACAATTTTGGATACAAAATGAAATGAGTTTCATACAAATAGTAGCAGGTACGGGAAGAACAATATTTTGCAATTTATCATTAATGAAATTGAAAAGATCTTCAACTGGAACCTTGGTAAATAATGAGCAGACATCTAAACTAATAAGGGTAAAATTATTTGAATACTGAATGGTATTGAGTTTACAAATAAGGTCGTAGCTATTGGCAACATGTGAATGAGAAATGGTCCCAACTAGAGGTGTAAGAAAAGAAGTAAGCCATTTAGTGAGAGTATAAGAACCAGAAGCAACAGAACTTATAATTGGGCGTAAAGAAAAGTTTGGTTTGTGCGTTTTTACATGAATATACAAATAAGGAAGGGTCGCGTTACTCGACTTGAATTTTGAAACTAATTCAGGGAAGTTTTTAAGTAATAGCCGTACATTTTTATGGAAATCACTATTAACTTATAGAGTGGGATCTTTCAATACTATGAGGTAAGTAGCTTGATCACTTAATAAATCGTTCATTTTAGTAATACAGAGTGCGGCAGAAATACCTCCCACATTTTAAACTTTCACCTATGTGTTGCTTATGAACTTATGCAAGTGCCAAGGATGTTTTCATTTAGCTAATGACCTACCATTTTTTTTTTCAGATACCCTCATCAAGCAAGATGGTTTGTCATTAGCTAAATGAAAACATCATTGCCACTTGCATAAGTTCATTAGTAACACATAGGTGAAAGTTTAAAATGTGGGAGGTATTTCTGCCGCACCCGTATGTGAATTTTTATCCATAATCAGAGTTCCAGACTTATCGGTCATAGTAATATGGAGGGACGGATTTTTACGAAGAGTTGATAAAGCACGACGAAAACGAAGGGGGTAATTAAAGTGGACAGGCTTAGCCAGACATTGATAAACACAAATTTTCACAATAGAAATTGAATCACTTGGGATATCACCGAATTTATCTAAATTAGCCCAACTTTTAGCAATGGAAACAATTGAGGAGTGGGATGGGATAGAGAAATTCAGACCTTATACTAAGGTTGTAATAGTATTTTCATCCCAAGCTTCGGAAGAAAGGTTGGTAACAGTTTCCCGTCGGCTATTCTTTGTCCAACTGCTATCCCCGATGAGGGTTTGTAGTTTCCGTTCTAGTTTATGTTCCAGTCTTACAGACTTGATTCTGAGGGTGCCGAAGAGGGAGTCTTGTAACACATTGGACCAATTAGAAGGGATGATAGCTGTGAAAGCATGGCGTCTTGCGTTAGCTTCCTTGAGGGCGATTGCAATCTCGTACTTCAATAAAAAAATAGAATTTAAGAGAAGAATCCGCTCAGTTTCACCAAAAGGCTAGCCATTGATCTCTTTATAATAATTGCCAATGAAAGACTTGGGGATAACTGATTCGGCAAAACACTTCTTCAGAAAATAAACTCCCTGTTCTTTATAGATTGATCTATTTTTGGATAAGCTATTTCTGATTGTATTCTCGTACTGAAAGGCAAAATTGATGTTGTTGGTCCGTGCCAACTTTTTGAAATTGATTAACTGGAGGGAGTATGGGAAGGTAACATAATATTTGTCACATCTGTTTTCCTTATAATTAGCTGGGAAGTAATAGATGGTTCTAGAAGGCTTTATAGTGACACTTTTCTATGAACCAAAGGGGATATTGCAGCTCAATGAATGTTTGGATGATTGTATTAATTTCGTCTTGAAGAAAATAAGATCACAAATGCGATATGCTCTAAGGAACATGGTAGAAACTACAGACCTTTTAACGGATACATCGTGACACGAGAAATAATTTATATAGGCATTAGAATTAGTTGGTTTCCGGTAGACGGAACAATGTGCTTTGTTGTTTATTTTAGATATTTTTACATCCAAAAACGACAATGAGTTGTTCAATTCCCATTCTACTTTAAATGTAATAGTTGTGTGGATCTTATTCAATTTTTCAAAGAGAGAATCAAATCTGTTATCATTGATAGGTCATGTGGCACATATATCGTCTACATAGAGGAACCACGTTATGGGATTGGGTAAAATTGGGGGAAGGAGGTGCTTTGCAAAATCTTCCATAAACAGATTGCATAATATCGGGGAAAGGGGATTGCCTATACCCATGCCATATTTCTGCCTATAAAAACAATCTTCAGCTCTGAACACATTGTCCTTCACACACAAACGAACTAATTTTACAATTTTATTACACGGTAGGGGTAATGTTAGGTTGGACAAAGGCAAGTTTTTCATAATTACATCCAGAGCTTCATCAACGGGAACTTTTGTGAAAAGGCTATTGACATCGAGACTTAACAACTGCCTATTCGATAGGTCAATCTCTTTAATTTTATTTACCAAATCACCAGAATGGATAATGTGAGCATCAGAAATGCTACCAATTAATTTAGATAGGATTTTCGCTAGTCATTGAGAGAGTTTGTACGCATGGGATCCTACGCTGCAAATTATCGGCCTAAGCCGATAATATATATATATATAAATATATATATATATATATATATATATATATATATATATATATATATATATATATATATATATATATATATATATACGAGGGGCGATAAATAAGTTTTGCGAATCCGTAGGGCAAAACAGAGGAAGGGGCATAGCTGTTTGTGGGGGTGTTAGGACAAGTTATGACAAGTCAGAACCTGCAGCCGCTCGCTCCTGCCTCGTCTATTTAAGAAGCAGTAGCTGATCGCAGATCGCCAGTCACAATTTTTTCAACAATATAGAAGGTTGAGCACCGCGCAGTGATAAAATATTTGACTAAGGAAGGCAAGAATGCAAAAAGAGATCCATGAACGCATTGTTGCAGTGTACACCGACACCGCCCCTTCCTATGCAACCATTGCTCGCTGGAATAGGGAGTTCCGCCATGGTCGTAAGTCCTTTGAAGATGACCTCCGTCCAGGACGCCCGTCAGATGTAACCAATGAAGACAATGTGGTCCGTGTGGAGAGGATGATCCTCGAAAATCGACGGGTGAAGGTCGAAGAAATCGAGCGAGAACTTGGAATTTCGCATGGAAGTGTTATCAACATCATCCAGGACAATTTGGCCATGACCAAGGTCTCTGCCCGTTGGGTCCCTAGAAGCCTCACGCCCCATGATCGACTTCAACGTTCTCAAAGTCTACAAGGCCAGAGTTGCCCAAGCTGCCCTGCGCGGGTGCGGATTCGAGGAGCTCAACCATCTCCTTACAGTCCAGATCTGGCCCCTAACGACTACTTTTTATTCCGCCAGCTCAAGGCTGCACTGCGTGGACGCCGGTTTGGGGACGATGAAGATGTCCAGCTCGCCAGCCAGAAGTGGATTGAACAGCAGTCGGGAGATTTCTGGTTGTCTGGAATTCGAAGCCTAAGAGACAAGTGGCGCAAGTGCATTGAAGTCGAGGGTAGTTATATTGAAAAATAATAAAACACTTTTCCTCATATCTCGTTCCCTTATATCCGAATTGCAAAACTTATTGACCACCCCTCGTATATATATATATATATATATATATATATATATATATATATATATATATATATATATATATATATATATATATATATATATATATAACTCTTCAACTTTTCTTTCTTTATTTTAGCAAATATTTCCTCTATTTTTTTTTGTTATTTAAGCTATTTTACATTTTTTAAGATTTTATGGTTTTTACTCGTGCACTAATTTATTACTTTTTTCTTATTAGACTAAAGATGAAAACTTGTTTTCGAAACGTTGAGTAATGGAAAATAAACGAGGTTGTATCGGTTTCTGGTGGCTGTGCTGTTAGATTCTTGTTCAACATTTCATGCAGGGTGCGGTGGGTAAATTGCCGTCTAACTTCAATATAATGAAAATATTAAAGATACTCGTAATTTATTTATACAGTTAATTATATTTACCAAAGTTATATGTTAAAGACCAAGGATTTTAGTATTCATTTTATGGAATGAAATCTCCCTCAGCCCCAACCACGTCCTTGGGGCGGCGTCGGTACTTGCTGCATGCCCTCTTGAATGTCCCTGTTTAACTTGGTGAGAAATGGGGTAATCCTAGACCTAATCTCTACATTTGTGGTGCACGGGAATTTGTTGCCATCTCTCTCTTTCTCTCAACCATACCCCACCCATAATACTCCAGGAGGTTACACTGTGGGGATTTGGGAGGCCAGATGTTGGGAGTGATGTTCAAAGAAATTGTCTGACAGCCAAGACTAGGTTCTCCTGCTTGTGCGGCACACGTACGGCCTTCCAACAGCCACTTCCTGGTTCCCAGGAAGACACCAACCCCTCCAGGTCCTTGACTTAGCCTTCTTGGAAGATTACCGGAAGTATAACGTGGCCCTCGCTACTGACCACCCCAAACACCTTGATGTGCACTGGGAACTTGGTTTTCATGACTCTTGGTACATCTTGTAGCGACAGCAAGCCAACGGTTATTTTGGTAGTTCATCAACTGCTCTGGCAGAAATTATGCTCGTCTTAGAAGAACCAGAGAAGCTAGGCTTGAAGGGATGCTTCAGTTTGTTCATAATCTTCGCAGCACTTTTCTTCCGCTTGTCCTTCATCTTCTGCAACAGAAATTGACCCTTTCTCATCTTGTATGAGTATTAGTGGGTGTTCTCATGCCCTAATTGCCTGATGAGAAACTCTGGCACTCCCTTGTCCCTGGCTATATACCTTATTGACTTTCTGGGATCGTTGTTAATGATTGTTTGGATCTCCACAATAAATCGACGTTTATTTTACTATTAGAAAGCTTAGAGTGAGGTTTCCGAGCTGTGTTCCCTCATGATCATAGCTTGACGCATCCAACTGTTTCCTGATCCTCTGTATCTTCCCAGATTGACGGCCAAGCACTTGGACATCTTCACATTGGTGCTCATAGCGTGAATTCCAAACAATTGTTCGGTTAACCGATCAACGAGTGCATTTAGTATATTCTCCTCAAGACGCAAATCACTGTGCGAAAAGGAACCTAACCTCCTTCCCCAACTCAGTCTAAGGAGATCGCTTCTTCGACTATAGCCCCGAAATTTATCTTTTTTTGACCTTTTCTTCCCTTTTCAAATGTTTGATGCTACGTTTGTATCCTCTTTGTTAGTACATTCGTAACTACTTATTCTAATTTATAAATCTATTTATTGTGGAATTTCTTTACTTTGTACTTTAAGAAGATGACACGATTTGTATCAAAACGTGTCAGTCTATTAAAATATTGTGCCAAAGTACTTTAATATTCTGCCACCTTTCTCAAGATAAAAACCATTAGTTTTTTAATGAACTTCAGTGAGCTTATCACGGGTTGAAACAAGAAGAAAATGCGAAAATATGACAAATCGAGAGGATCGAAAAGAAAATTAATACGAAATGAGCTGTCGCTTTCAATAAAACTTGATATGACGAATATATATATATATATATATATATATATATATATATATATATATATATATATATATATAGAGAGAGAGAGAGAGAGAGAGAGAGAGAGAGAGAGCGTAGGTGTACACCGTATTCAGTCTCCGGCGGGATTTAAGATTTTGAAAGTCTCCGGTCTCCGGCCGGATTTTGAAATTTTGTCAAAAATGTCTCAAATAACAAAGTGGTAATGAACTACTGATAAATGAAAGAAAATGGAAACCAACCAGGCCCAGCCCCTATCCCAGACTAGTAACCATGAGGTACAGAAGCCAGTATATAAATCATGACTGGCAGGGCAACTGAAAAAAAGGTTACTAGGTGCCTGAAAATTTGTATTTTATCTCATTTTTATTATTTACAAATTTTATGGGTCTTAAGCCTTTATTTAAATCCATTAATAACAAGAATTTTCGAAACATTAGTACTAATGATCACAGATAGATGCAAGACAATTCGTAGAATGTGTGGCTAAGAAAATCATCGAGAAACATTCAACTTGCACTGTCAGAAGCTGCTGGAGCAAGCTGCTGATAATTCAATGACTGAAATTCAGATGAAACTATACTGATTAGTTTTTACTTTAAAAAATCCCGCTTGAAAAACGATAAAAATACAAATGAAATCATATAAATAAACACAGTTGTGGTAAATAAAAAGCAATTTCTCTCCTCTGCTTCTGTTCGAATATGTTTCCATACTCGGAGAACACTCATTCTGAGAAAACTGAGGAAGATGGCGTAGATAGCAGTTTGCGGGCCAGAATTATGTTGGATGCCTCATCTCTACTATGACATGTCTACGACTTTCTTCCAGACGCCAATCTGCCCATATCTGCCGAAACATTGCTGCAAGGTTTATCCCAGTGTGGGGATTTGGAGAGTGAGATGCAGCAAGGACAGAATTTTGACCTGTAAAATATTTTTTGATCCAGTGTCCAGATAGTGAGATAAAAGTCTCTTTGGCGGTGGAACATGTCCATATATCGGTAGTGAAGGAAACGTAGATTCCATTGGGTGGCGCGAGCTCGCGCTAAACTGCAGACCTGGCATCTTTGTAAACCTGAGGGAGCACAGTGTCTGAGAAGTAACAGCAACTAGGAAGCATGTAACGAGGTTGCATGTGAGCCATCAATCTGATGAAATCATCATCTTCAACAATGGAAAATGGTTAGTTGTCAAGAGCAATCATGTACATACCTTTCCTGTGAATCACTTTCTCCCTACTGGCGTTTATGTCGAAAACTTTCTTACTGAAAAGCTGTCAACTAGAGATAGGTGTTTATTCATTGCGACACTTTTTCGCTGCTGAGGAGGGACATCAGGGGATGTTGCAGCAGGAGGTGATGTCACTTCTACATTTTTTTATCCTGCTGTTTTCTGCCTTCATACGCCTTTTGCAATTCATTTGGGTGTTTAACTCGAACGTGAGTCCATAAAGGAGATGTGCTGTACGAACTCCGGCCTTTTGTTCCTCGTTTTGATGATGCATTGCACAACAAGCAATTAGCTATGTTGTCACAGTCGTCTGCCACTTTAAAGAAATGCCAAATTGTGCTCCTATTTGAAGATGATGATTATGGCTATTTATTGAGCTTAGCCTCTTCTCCTTCCTTCAAAACACTTGTATTCCCCCCCCCCCTCCGGTTTACTCGCTTTTCATACAACCTCTCCCACAACTTTCTCTGATCAGCCTCTAATTTCACAGGGTAGATGCTGACCTTCTTCTCAGCCAACCGTCCCGGATCGGGGGTGAGGGGAGAGGGGACAACGTTGCCTAACCCCTGAGCTCCGGTTCAGGATGGTGGGTTTTTAACAACCTGCTTCATCCTTCCCCATACCTTCCTCGCATCCCCTTTCCTTCTCAATTCACCATCTATTTCTTTTTACGCCGTGTCCAAGGTGGAGCCACCATGTTGTGGGACTACCAGGCCACTAGTCGGGGGGGGGGTCCTGAATGGCCGCACCTGGATCACCCAGGTCTGTACGCACCCCTTGCAGGGCGGGCTACTGCGAGGGGTGATGAGCGTATGCATCCCGTGAAAAATTTAGGGTCACCATGCCCAATGATGATAAAATTAAAAAGCTCCCCTTAATTTCTCCTTAGCCATCGACGGAGCCGCCCTTAGGCAGCTCCACAAATTAAATGGAGGTCCCACCCCCCTGTGCTTGTGCAGGGGACCCTCCAAATTTCTCTAAGCGGAGAGGAGCCTTACTCCTCTCCTTCGCCTACGGGTGTAGGGGACTCCCCCTCACCCCATTCTCTGGAGGTGCTTGCGGGCACTTCCCACTTTCCAGCCGCAGTCCCCCCTTTTCTTTCCTAGGGGACTTCCAAGAAACCAGCAGGCAGCCCATAGCCGACCGCTCCCCATTGATGCGGCTCGGTAGGGCAAACCCCCTTAGGGGGGAAAGGACAGCCAGGCCCCTTCGGTCGCTTCCCTCAAAAGACCTGCTGACAAGAATATTGAACTTTGCCGGGGTCAAAACCTGTGCCTCCCCAGACGTGACTCGTGACTACGCTGCCAACGGGACCTGTGA
The DNA here is from genome assembly GCA_963969495.1 of Ceratothoa steindachneri. Taxonomy (NCBI): domain Eukaryota; kingdom Metazoa; phylum Arthropoda; class Malacostraca; order Isopoda; family Cymothoidae; genus Ceratothoa; species Ceratothoa steindachneri. Next base: position 102,543,432 of record OZ018330.1, read on the forward strand.
TGTCATGGGAAGGGGGGCTAACTGGAGGCCCTCCTGAGATAGACATGGTACTTGAGGCAACCCAGCCTCAGACAGTAGGGCCTTCCATGGGAGCGAATCTGAGCTCGGTGCCAAGCACCGAACCCGAATCCGCCCATATGCAATGTCCTCCTCAAACGGCCTGGGTTTCCGAGGCAGTACAAAGAGGGGAGGTATCTTCTCCGACCGGTGCCCCTGCGACTGTCAGGACCTTCTTCATCTCGGAGAAGGACCTGGCTGAGGCCGGTTGGTCTGACCTGGGGGCTCCTGCCAGCGGAGGGGCAAAGGGGGCTCATTCCACGCCCTCCTCTCCGAAAATGAAAAAAAACAAAAAAAAAATGAATAAAAAGACTCGGGGCTCCTCTTCATCCGCGGGGCCTGCGGGGACGGATGGATCTGCTGCCACTTCGGTAAGCGACCAAGCCAAGATCGACACATCTGGCCCCTCTACCTCCCTGGGTGAGGAGTCCCAGACTAAGCGAAAAGTGCGCAGGGCCGAGCCTCGATAACATCGGGGCCCCTCATTCAGAGGTTACCCGGCGTTTTCGAGCCCGCTGGCTTCAAACGCTTCCTCGTTATTCGGTCAACTGATGGTAGCATGTTGGCCAAGGGCAACATGATCCATCAGAGGAGAGCATTAGCTAGTGTAATTGGTAGATAGCCGAAGGTGACCCGTTTCTCGGACAAAAGCCTTCTGGCGGACGAATGCGGCAGATCCCTCCGAGGCGGCTAAGATAAGTGCTCTTCGGACACTTGATGGCACCCCGGTGAGTGTGACGCCGCACTTCAACATGAACTTTGTGAAAGGAGAGTTTATGCGAGGGAACTCGTTGACTACTCCATAGAAGGCATCACCTTAGAGCTGGCCGACCATGGGGCGGTCAAGGTCGAACGTATGATGAGAAAACAGGGAGGGCCCCTGAGACCAACCCATACACTCTTCTTCGCGTTCGACTGTGACAAGCTCCCTGAGTCAGTGCGTGCCGGTTGGTACCGGTACCACGTGAAGGCATTCGTGCCACTGCCGCGAAGTGTTATTACTGTCACCGCTTCGGCCAGACGAATCGCTCATGTAGACGTGCAAAGTCTGTGTCCCCCGAAGTATGTGTAAATTGCTCCAAGGCCGCACACGATAAGTCCAAATCACGTGTGGCCAAGTGTGTCAATTGCGGAGAGCCGCACCCCGCTTCTTCTAAGCAATATGATGCATATCTCCTTGAGAAATAAATCCTGGCCGTTCAGGCCCAGGATCGACTTTAATTCCGCGAGGCTAAGGACTTGGTCCTGGCGCCCCCGGCTCTGCCTGCGACGTCTTATGCTTCAATGGTTGAAAAGACACCCTCTGCTCCTTGCTCATCCAGACCAACAAGCACGGTTGTTTCCGCGCCCATTCGGAGCCCTTCTGTGGGTTCTACTCAACCCGGGTGCTCCCCTGGTAAAGGTGGTAGCACAAAAGATTCACACCCAGCCCAGCTAAAACCAGGGATCCCTCTCCCTTCCGCAAGCGTTATCGTTTCCCGTAAGGCGAAACGGTCACGCGCCTCCACCGAGTCGTTAGATTCACAGGAGGCAACACCCTTGAAGTTGGTCGCCAGGCCATCTTCCGGGGCTCCTAAAGCTGTCCCCCGAAAGGAGGACAGCAACAAAGAAGCTTAGGCTCCTTCGTCCATGCCTAGTGGTGGGCTGAGTGGCTCGGAGACGGTGGATCCTCAAAAAGAGGGGCTCCCCGCCTCCGAACCCGCAATGCCCGTCTAAGGTTTCGAGGCAGATGGTGGAAAATACTCGCATGGTGAGCCCAACCTCCCACAATAAGTCCTCGAAGGCGACAGCGCCTTCAGTGCATTGTCCGGCCAACAGCTCCCGGGGTTATGCCTCCGCGAAGCGTACGGCCATTCCCGTGAGGGTTTTCTGTTCAAGAAAAGCCCCGGCCTCTCCTCAGAGCTAGGCCTAGAGGGCATATTCCTTCAATGGAATTGCCGTGGACCTCGGGCCAACTGGGAGGAGCTGCAGAGGCTCGTCCCGTCCCGTTTCCAATTACCTATTTTTCTTCAGGAGACCATGCTAGGCGTGTGCCCCGTGCACGCCATCCCGGGGTATAAGTGTTTTGCGACCCCACCAACACGAGATGATGACCGGGCTGGGGGATGCGCGGTTTACACTCGGCATGATGTCTCCGTTCTTCTTTTCACTTCAGATACTTCCTTTCAGGCAGTGGCTGTGCAGCTGCACCTGGATAGGAGGTATACTATTATTTCTGTGTACCTTCCACCGTCAGCTGACTTCGACGCGGGGGACTTCTCCGCGTCGTGGCACGGTTGCCGAGGTATTTTCTCTTGCTTGGAGATCTGAACTGCAGACATCCTCTCTGGGGGGATTACGCAATAAATTCCAGGTGACAAGTCCTTGCCCATCTGATCGAAGAGCTTGAGATAGATGTCCTAAATGTGGATGAGTTTGCGCATCACTGCCCGAGAACCGCGTCATTTTCTTGCCTTGATTTATCTTTATGCCTTCGGATGCACAGCCTGATTTTGATTGGGGGTGGTCGATGACCTCCATGGTAGTGATCACTTTCCCATTCAAATATCATTTTCAAGGCAACTGCCGCTTGAGAGCACACCACGGGGGTGCTTGGCACGGGCGCAGTGGCCTGCATTTCAGGAAATGACTGAATTTTCTATCTCAGTCGAGGAGTTTAGGTCGGTAGATGACGCCGTTGAGTTCTTCACAGGCAATCTCATCTCCGCGGGCCTGACTACTATTCCCAGAACGTCTGGCCGTTTTGCATGCCAACCACTCCCATGGTGGTCAGCCGAATGTGAAACGGCCCTCAAACAGAAGCATTATGCCTACATGCGTTATAAGCGCTGCCCTAACGATTTCACTGTCGGTGAATTTGGCCGGGCTAGAGCTAGGTAGTGGTATATTTCGAAGCACGCCCGCCGCTCTTCTTGGCGAGCATGCGTGTCTTCACTTAACGGAAAGACCCCTCTGGCAGAGGTGTGAAAGCTAGTCAAAAGGCTTAGAGGCAAGTTCTCGCAGGAACCCCTCCCGTTCTCCAGGACAATGGAACCGCAATCTCATACCCTGCGTCCGTGGCGGAATCCTTCGCGACCGCTTTCTCCGCATTCTCTAGCCGGCATGCTGCTACGCCAGCATTCAACGCACGTCGTGATGTCGCGGAAGGCCACTGGCTGGACTTTACTTCCAGAACCGGAGAACCCTTCAACGGCATGTTTACTGTGAGTGAGTTGCGTTCCGATCTTGCTTCATGCGCGGACACTGCCTATGGTCCGGACTATGTCCTGTATGCAATGCTTCGACACCTAGATGAGCGAGGTATGGCCTTTCTGTTAGATTTGTTTAACAGGATCTAGGGGGAGGGTCAGCTCCCAGATTCCTGACGAATCGCTACTGTGCTCGCATTTCGAAAACCGCGTAGAGAACACACTACTCCGGCTGGTTTACGCTCAATTTCTTGCGTGAGCAATTTGATGGAGAAATTGGGAAATATAAGATTAGCCTTTTTTCTGATCACCCGAGGCCATATCTCTTCTGCACAGTGCAGATTCCCCAAGTTTCACTCCATGTCGGATGCTCTGCTCCGACTAGAAAATGCCGTCTGCGAGGCCTTCCTTCGTAGACATCACTACGCCCCGGTGTTTTTTGATCTGGAGAACGCCTATGATACCGCATGGCGATAGAGTATCATGGAGACTCTCCACCCGATGGGGGCGAGGGGACGCCTCCCAATGTTTATATCTGAATTTTTGCGAGATCGTCGATTCCGCGTACGTGTTGGGTGCGCCCTCTCCGGCCCAATGGAGCAGGAAGAGGCGTCCCGCAGGAAAGTGTCCTCAGTGTCACACTCTTTGCCCAAAGCATCAACGGCATCACCTCGGGGCTACGGGAAGATGTTCTCGATACGCTCTACGTGGACGACCTTTCGATCTCTTTTGGCGCGGCACAGATGCTAACTCTGTTGCGTCGACTCCAACAGGCATTGAACCGCGTCTCTCGCTATGCAGAAACGCACATGTTTCGGTTTTTCTTGGCCAAGACTAAGGTGATGCACTTCTGCCGCCATCTACGCCTTCACCCATACCCAGACTTGTTTCTTAATGGGTTGCACCTGGAAGTGGTTGGTCTTGTATTTGAACGATGCCTCACCTGGGACACTCATATTCGCACGCTTAGGGTCTCTTGTACACGCGCCATGGATATTCTCCGTTCCGTGACGTTCAGCGCTTGGAGCTCTGATAGGTCTACTGCCTTACTTTTTTATCGATCCTTTGTTCGTTCGAAGGTCGACTACGGATGCGAGTTTTATGCATCCGCAGCCGAGCGTTTATTTCGGAAGGTGGACTCTATCCACCACACCGTTTTTCGCCTGGCGACCGGTGCCTTGCGCACTTCCTCCATTGAGACCCTACTAGTCGATGCTATGGAGATGTCACTCTCTCTAAGTCTTGTACAGTGCAATTTGCCTGTACGCGCGAGCCCAGCGCCTCCCTCAGTCACCGAAACTTCTCACTTCATTCGCAGCTGATTTCGACGGTGCCCATGCCGCCGAGAGACGCTAGTCATACCCTAAGCCCTTTGGGTTTAGGGCCAGGAAACTCTTTCGATAGCTAGGTATAGCTCTTGGGCTGGTGTCGTCTCTGGTTCTGCCTAGGACGCTACCCTGGAGGGTACCACATTTGGCTATTTGTCTCCACGCCTCTGCTTCCAAAGCTTGTACAGCGCCGGGAGTATTGCGTTCGACCTTTTTGGAGCACACCTCGTGTCACGCTGGAACCGTGCCAGTGTATACGGATTGCTCCAATTCCGAAGATGGGGTCGGCTTCCACGCGGTATCCCCTCTGTTTGAAGTTAGCGGGGCTCTGCCAGGCGCTGCGTCTGTCTTCACGGTCGAGCTGGTGGCAATACATCACTCGCTACGGGAGATTACTCGACGTGCCTGGTTCGGAGACCGGATTGTGATCTATATTGACTCACAAAGCGCCCTGAATGCTCTCGGGACATTGGAATTTCCGCATCCCCTGCTTCGCGATATCCGTGACGCCACGATTTTGGCAAGCCGGGCGGATGTCGAGATTTTCTTCTCCTGGGTTCCTGGACATTTCATGGAATTGCATGGAATGAGCTCGCCGATTAGGGCACCAAAGAGTCCTTGAGGACTCTGCGACTGGACCGCCGTTTCGCTCTAACTCACACCGACTACATGGCTGGAATATGGGCAGCTCTTCAGGCTGCTAGGCAAAGAAGAGGGAAGACGGTCGAAGGGAACTTAAATTTGCGTGCCATTGCGCTGCCACTGTTTCCATGGACCTACCCCTAATGCCGCGACGGCTTCAGGTTGCTTTCTGTCGTCTCCGACTTGGGCACATTCGCGCGACGCACCGCCATTTGATGGAGCGCTCGCCAGCGCCCTATTATGAAGACTGGGACATTCTTGGTGAATGTCCCAGTCTGTGCGATCTTCGCGCACGTTATCTGTCCCGGACCGGGATAGGCGGGTTCTCTACCGCCTGTTCCTTGTACTCGGGACGAGTGCGTTCACATCAACTGGTGGACTTGTAGACTTTTGGGGGGAGTTCGGCATCCTCCATTTTATTTAACTAGATTTTGTTTTTTGTTTTTTTTTGTAATTTTGTTTTTGTTATTGTTGTTTACTTTGTAGGTCGCACGTTTCTGCGCTGGGGTGTGGGGGACCTCTCCCTGACGCTGGAACTTGCTTCCCAATTTTTTCATCTTTCCTCTTTATCGTTGTTTGGTTTTCATATTCTTCTTTTAAAGTAGCCTAGACCTAGGCTGTGCGATTGCGGTGACTTATGCCCAAGTGGGCAGTCGCCTGATAGCCACTTAAAAAAAAAATCACGAGTGGCTGAAATTTTATTACTACAAGGTTTATATGCAAAGCATTATTACATATGCACATAAGTATTAACAAGTGCAACTCCTGCGCAAAAGCGAGCCAAAGGGACCCAACAAGATAGGGATCAGTCCTTCACCGGGCTATCTTTCAGCCGCCTATTTTCTTCTAAATTCAGATTTCGGAAAAGTACATACGCTATTCTGTAGCTATGGTCGTCTTCTTTCCATTGGTGTTCTATTTGCAGCAATTAAGGGCATACTCTTATAATAGGCGCACTCTTCATCCCGACAAACAATGGAGATAGTGTAAAGGCAACACGCCGAGTGTAAATTGCCTCAAAAACAGATTAGCTTCTCCTAATAAAAGAGCCTGGATATAAAAACTAAAATTATGAACAAAACTAACATTATAAAAATACAATTAAGATCTTATTAAGAATATAATATGCTAAAGTAAAAGATCCATATTGTAAAAAATGACTATATAAAATACAAAAAGTTAAGAAAACTAAAAAGGACTAGAACAAATTTAAATTTGCAATATTAAAAATGATCAAGTTAAGACCATGTAGATAAATAAAAAATTAAAAAAATAAAAATAAATCAAGGATTTAAAAGGCAAGCGTATCAAAGTAGCTATCTAATGTAAGCACTAATGAAAGTAAAATCACATCAAAAGTAAATAATTACAGTATAATATTGCTTACCGATGAAGTTTAGGAGAAATCACAAAGTGAAGAAATTATAATGGAAGTGGCTTAACGAACAGTTTTATACTAGAGTTACTCCCGTGGAGCAATGGGAGGGGGGGTAGGGATATCAAGGAAAGACCTGAGGGTGCCCTGGCTTTTATTAGTCTGCTATTTTTCTTCATAGACATTTTGAACTTAGGGAAACTGGATCTCATGTTGAATCGACAGAAGTGGGTATCAATTCAGCCGTGTTTGGCGTCGTGTCACTCTGTGAGAGCGTAATACGATATCAATAGTTTGAATTTTTGACTTGTTTGTTTATAAATACACCCTCGGATGGTGGGCCTTTTGAGCAGAAGTCAGGAATAACTGTCTCCTAAATTTACTATTTTTTATCGTACTTGTATTTTACCGGAGACTGGGTAGAGTGGCTTAGAGAAACCAAGGTATGTTTTGTTTTTCTTTCATTGTTTTTCTTCGCCATGAGAAAGACTTCGATATATATATATATATATATATATATATATATATATATATATATATATATATATATATATATATATATATATGTGTGTGTGTGTGTGTGTGTTTAAAAGCAATTTTTTAACGTAGACAATGTTTTTACTTGGGCAAATTAAAAAAGTGCTTTAGGGAGGGGGAGGGGGGGGGGTTGTTACGCTATTGTAATCGCATCTTATTGTTTTTTATATAATTTTTAACTTAATTTAGAAATGGAGGACTTCGCCCCCATATGCCCCCCCCTCACTTAATTGTGGGGGTATTGCACCCTACCTACCCTCAAATTAAAAAAAGAACCCTCGTAAATATTTTTAATTCCATAAAGCCTATCCTTAGTTTCAAATTCAAAGGCGCGATTGCCAAATCTAGTTAGGCCTCTATTTGTTTATAGCGTGTTACGTAACCCGTTTGCACTAATATGCACATAATTATAGCATCTTAATTAAAAAAGAAATATTTAAAGTGTTTTACAAAAATAAAAAAATTAAACTAACTAGATTCTTTCCATTCGGAGATGGTGGCACATATATTTTCGTTATAACATGATAATTAGAGATTTGCCCACATTAAGTACTGAAACTGCTATATAGTGTAATATCATAGATATATAGCATTTGCTTATCTTTTAAAAATAGAGATATTTATAACAAAGCTCCCACGAAATTCGAGGTCAGGCATAAACCGAAAAAATAACTATATTATATATATATATATATATATATATATATATATATATATATATATATATATATATATATATATATATATATATAAATAAATATATATTGGGTTGAGGAATTACTTCTTGCGGTTTTATCAAATTTATTCATTACCATTAACAATTTTATTCTCCGTTGTTATTTACCACTTCTTCCCAACGTTCTAATACGGCGACTAATGCCCAAGTAGGCAGTCGCCAGATGAGCTCCTAAAAAAAAAAATAATAAAATAAAAAATCTTCCCAATGTTCATCTAGTTTTTCGATGCCTCTGCAATAAAAATCTCTGGATTTTGAGTCGAATAATTCGTCTAACCAGGTTCTTAATTCCACATCAGTATTGAACGAAACGCCGCGCAAATTGTTGGAGAGCGATCGGAACAAATGGAAAACCGATGGAGCAAAGTCTAGTAAATATGGAGGATGCTGCAGGATTTCCAAATTAAATGTTTGGATGGCGTCTTTTGTTGTCATATTGGCAATGTGAGGACGAGCATTGTCGTGTTACAGAAGGACTCCATAACGTCGATGAGGTCGCTTTTCACGAATAGCTTCGGCGAGTCAATACATTTGTTGAACGTAGAGTTCTGCATTGATAATCTCATTGTTCGCAAGGAACTCATAAAGAATGATGCCTTCACAATCCCACCACATACACAGCATGGTCTTTCGTGGAGGAAGTCCTTGCTTTAATGGCGGAAGTGTTTTTTTTTATTGGGGCTAAGCCATTGTTTTCGATGGTTCATGTTGACATAAACACACCACATTTCATCGCCAGTGATGATGCGGTGAAGAAATCTGTCCTTATATCCACGAGTAGCCTTGTGACGAGCAAGCAAACCTGCGGTGATCGTGGAGCGTTGAAGTTTGTTGCTTTCGCTCAAAGCGCGCGCAACCCATACACCGAGTTTTTGAACTTTTCCCATCGAATGAAAGTGATTCACTACAGTTTTCTGATCACACGCCAATTGTACAGCCAATTCTCTAGTCGATTGACAAGGATTTTCATGAAGAAGGTCGTTCAATCGATCTTCATCCAACTTAATGGGGCGACCAGAACGTTCTACGTCATTAAGATTGAAATGACCGTTTTTGAAAGTGAAAACCACCATTGAGCTGTCCTTTCTCATAAAGCATTTTCTCCGTACACAGCACAAATATCGCGACGAGCTTTGGCAGCGTTTGCATTGTTCCCATCTCGATTGAAAATGAATAACAACAAGTGTCGAAAATGCGCCTTTCTTTCAACTTGACATTCCATTTTGAGGGTACAGAACAAAAATTAAATTAACACAACTTTTAAATAAACCGCAATGACTTAATACTCAACTTCAAGACGTAGCCTAAGCAAAAGCCTAATAGTCTACGCTATTAAGAGACGTAGCCTAACCTTTGCAAATTTTGCTCTCATTATTTATTATTGTTTCTTAATATGTTCACAAATCACGTCATCAAAACTTAAATCAACACAACATTAAAAAAACGCAAGAACTTATTCCTCAACCTAATATTAAAATGAATCCCAGGACTATAAATAAGGCCTCTTTCATTTTCTTTAAACTTTACTGATAATGTTTCTGGATATATGCCCATTTTCGGTTCTGGCAAAAAGAATTACATTTTAAACAAAGAATATTTTATTTTTAAAATATTAAATATTTAAAATTAAGAATGAATAAAATGGATTGCAGCAAGTTCGTTTTATATGAAAATTGAAATATGAATCAAAGCAGGAACACAGAATATGTGAGAATATTGAGCAGATATGGGATAGTAATAGGATATATATTTTATACCAAACCATTAAGATTTAGGCTTGTGTGAACAGGTTTGATCTCAACTGTAAGAAAAAGAGTAATACTTTTACAGCGATGGTCATACGAATAATGTCCCTCCTGTAATCACTCAGTCTCATGCTTCAATTTCGGAAATTGTCCGAGAGCCATTCAGTTAGGATGTCGTAGGCAGATAGAAGATTTCCAATTGTCTCAACAAACGAGACTGGGAAGAGAGAAAGATAGAGAGGAGACGGTAGAATTGCGTGCCATTGCTTCATAGGAATGAAATGATTAACTGAGGTCTCACTTAAAGAAAGACAAGGAGAAGAAGATAGAAATAGGAATGGACCAAGAAATGAGCCCCAAGGAACAGCAAAACGCACCTCCGCCGGCCAAATGATGAAACGGTGACTATCCAAGGCTACTGAGAAATTATGATGGCCGGCCAGCATGAGACTGCTTCACGAAGGTCCTTGGTTACTTGGAAGGGAACGAATCCATTGCTGGGAGAAGCTACGAACACAGACTGAAAGAAAGATATCATCAAAGATGGAGGCTTAGCGTGCTTGCCCGCCAATCTCTTGGTCGGCAGTTCGGATTCTTTATAAAGCTGACACTATTTACTAGGTAGATTACCGCCGTGACTAGGCAACACAGTGGGGAGTTGGGGCTTGCCCTGGCTGACGTCTGCCTGAGAAGCAGCAACACAGCAGATTGATAGGAGGACTGAAATCACCAAACTTTAACTTCATTAAATTATATTACCATATCTTCTTTAATTTCATTGCCAAAGCTTTGGCTATGATGTTCGAATGCCATTGGGGGCAAGCTGGGTATTATAATTCTCAGTTATGACCTACAGTTTAATGTGATATCCGACCTACGGGTATCTTGATAAGTACGATGTGAATTAACGTCGCTGTAATCAGAAACGGTGTTTTTACTCGGCCCTGTCATAGAAGCCCATTTTGGTGGCAGAATGTTAAAATGGTTATATTAGAAGGGAGGGGGGATTCAACTGTCAAAATTAAAATTATGGAGGTGATGTTAAAATGGCTACATTAGGGTAAAGTATTACAATTCCTCTCCATCATGGCAGCTTCGTATCATAAATAACTGTTTATTGAAATAAATGATATCCGCCTTCTTTGTCTTGGCTTGATTCATGACTAGGGTGTCTGACGCCCAGTCTTTTGTTCGAATGTCCGTTATTTTAATGTTTTTAGATCTTTTGTCCCGCAGGAATCATTAACCAATGCTGGACAATTTTAAAGTCCAGTATTTGCAAATGCCGGGGCCAGCGCATCTCTTGCACTGTGTTGAGTTAAACGTTACTCGAAAGAATCAATGAAAGCTTTATTAAACAATAAATAGAAGTAATATTTTCTACCTATTTTTTTATGTCGCCTGCGTTTTCTGAATTCAAGTCCTTTGCCGAAGATTCTATCTTCTGTGAAACTAGGTTTTCACATTATCCCTGGACTGGAACGGCACAAAGAACTGCATTCGAGTGAATAAAATCGGGCCAGCCTGTCTGCAGTCAGGCATGAGCGCATAATGCATCAGTGAAGATCGAGAAAATAGAAAATCAATTTACTGAAAGGATAAAGCAAAAAGATCGCAAATTGCTGACATCTCAATTTGCTATGGTCGGTAGCAATGGCTACAATAATAGTTCCTAATAATCCTGAAAATTATATCCCACTTCGAAATAAAGCAAATCGTTTAAGAAATTGTGTATATTATGGCGAGGAAAAGTTTTTAAAGTTATCCCTATATGCAAAATCATCAACAGACAAACAATTATACTAAACACAATTAGGAAGGAAATGAAAATGTGTGACTTGCTCGTCAAGTCTAAGAACGTCTTGGGTCAAGAGATATAAAAGACCACTGCCACAAAGGTGAAGGATTGCTGCCTATAATCCGCGTATTCTACCCAGGCCAGATCTGTATAGGAAGGAGTGAAATCCTTATAGGTAACATATTATCCCTTTCGGAACTTAGTAAAAAACATAAAAAGATAACTCAATTTATTTACCCCCCAAAAATAAAGGGGTCTTTTTCGGAACAGGCCCGAAGCGAATTAGGGGTCGAGGCTATCACGAGGATAAGGTTAGGTAATGGCATTCGAGGCTATCGCGAGGATAAGGATAGGCTATGGCGTTCGAGGCTATCACGGAGATAAGGTTAGGCTATGGTGTTCGAGTCTATCACGAGAATAAGATTAGGCTATGGCGTTCGAGGTTATCACGAGAATAAGGTTAGGTAATGGCGTTCGAGGCTTTGACGAGAATAAGATTAGGTTATGGCGTTCGAGGCTATCAGGATAATAAGGTTAGGCTATGGCGTTCGAAGTTAACAAGAGAATAAGGTTAGGCACTGGAGTTCGAGGATAAGTTTAGGCTATGGCGTTCGAGGATATTACGAGAATAAGGTTAGGCACTGGAGTTCTATGCTATCACGAAGATAAGGTTAGACTATGCGTTCGAGGCTATGATGAGAATAAGTTTAAGCTATGGTGTTCGAGGCTATTACAAGAATAAGATTAAGCTATGGCGTTCGAGGCTATCACGAGGATAATTTTAGGCGATGTCGTTCGAGGCTATCACGAGAATAAGGTTATGCTATGGTGTTTGAGGCTATCACGAGAATAAGGTTAGACTATGGCATTCGAGGCTATCACGAGGATAAGGTTAGGCTATGGCGCTCGAGGATTTCCCGAGAAAAGGGTTATGCTATGGCGTTCGAGGCTATCACGAGAATAAGGTTAGACTATGGCGTTCGAGGCTATCACGAGAATAAGATTAGGCTATGGTGTTCGAGGCTATCACGAGGATAAGGATAGGCTATGGCGTTCGAGGTTCTCTCGAGAATAAGGTTAGGCTATGGCGTTCGAGGCTATCACGAGAATAAGGTTAGGCTATGGCGTTCGAGGCTATCACGAGAATAAGGTTAGGCTATGGCGTTCGAGGCTATCACAAGAATAAGATTAAGCTATGGCGTTCGATGCTATCACGAGGATAAGTTTAAGCTATGGCGTTCGAGGCTATCACGAGAATAAGGTTAGGCTATGGCGTTCGAGGCTATCACGAGAATAAGGTTAGGCTATGGCGTTCGAGGATATCACGAGAATAAGGTTAGGCTATGGCGTTCGAGGCTATCACGAGAATAAGATTAGGCTATGGCGTTCGATGCTATCAAGAGGATAAATTTAAGCTATAGCGTTCGAGGCTATCACGAGAATAAGGTTAGGCTATGGCGTTCGAGGATATCACGAGAATAAGGTTAGGCTATGGCGTTCGAGGATATCACGAGAATAAGGTTAGGCTATGGCGTTCGATGCTATCACGAGGATAAGTTTAAGCTATGGCGTTCGATGCTATCACGAGGATAAGTTTAAGCTATGGCGTTCGAGGTTATCTCGAGAATAAGATTAGTCTATGGCATTCGAGGATATCACGAGAATAAGGTTAGGCTATGGCGTTAGAGGCTATCACGAGGATAAAGTTAGGCTATGGCGTTCTACGTTATCACGAGAATAAGGTTAGGCGATAGCGTTCTTTGCTCGTAGTGTGAGTATAGTCTAGATGGATGTTAGGTTTCGGAGTTAGAAATTGGCGGAAACTTCTCGCACAAAGTTTTCCAATCAGTTATGGCTTCTGTTGACATTTTAAGGTCTTTAACACAAGAAAATAATAGTTGTCAACCTTTTACACCTTGCGTGAATGAAATAAACGATTCTCTAAAAAGATAAGTTTAATTCGTCTAGCCAAGTGTCTTTTCGCAATCCAACACTGAAATGTCATTCACGCTTATTTAACTGCGCCAACGGCAACGCGAAGATGCTAATGAAAGTTTCATAATGTCCCTTTTTGCAAATTCGCTATCTTAACCTAACCTAACTTAATTAAATCATAGCCTAACCTTAATTAACCTCGTGATAGCCTCGAAGCCTAATTCGCTGCCGGGCCTGTTCCGAAAAAGACCCAAATAAGGAAATTCTGCAAATTGAGCCTAGCCAAATACTCGTACATTAACCATGGCTCCCAATTCTCAATTTAGCAATTTCAAGCCAATCCAGTGTCACTGACCAAGCAGCCTTCAATCTGACTCGAGAAAGCAACCGCCAATTCGAGATGCGCAATTAGATTTAGTCTAGACAATTTGTGTTTGTTAGACCCCCTCCCCCAATCAAAATACATTCCTAGGGAATGCTGATGATACGTAGCAAGAAAACTTGTAAGTCACTTATTACGGATCATTCCCAGGCATTGTAACGAGAGTAGAGTGAGATGGAACTAAGAACAACCCAGACCGAAATATAAGCTAAAAAAAAAGAAGAAATAAATAGTCACAATTGGCAAAATGAAAGAAAACAAAGTCATTTGTGGCACAACCTCTTCCTTCCTTGGTATGTAGTAGATAATCCCTCGGAGGGGCCATTGACTCTTTAGTTAACCCTTGCTATGTTAACGACGTAAACACCTACAATTATCGAATCTACATGCAGCACAATCCCTGCTTTATGGTAAAGATCTAGCAGTCAAGTTCAAACACCCAAATGCAAGTAAGAAAAAGAGTAAACTATGATTCATTCGGGTAAATAGCTTTTTGGCTGGGGCCACTATAGAGATTTGATGACCACTACCGCTCCTTATTTGCTTTAACAATATTTGTTGGTCGTTCTAGGTATAGTAATGCTAGAAAAGAGAAGGCAGTATTTTTTATATATACCTATTAATTAAAAAAAACACTCGTGCTATAAGCGACCGCGTGACAATAATATAATAGTTAAACATGCTTATTGTTGATTTTAGCATTCATCAAAAAGACGACGTCTAGAAATCCTTTTCTACGATAAATTGAGTGCTGCGTGTTTTCGTATGATACAATGAATGCTTCATGTGTTTGTAGGATGCAATGAGTGTTACATGTATTCACATGATACAATGAATGCTCCATGTGTTTGTATGATGCATTGAGTATTACATGTGTTCGTATGATCCATGTGTTTGTATGATGCATTGAGTGTTAAGTGTGTTCGTATGGTACAAGGAATGCTGTATGTGTTTCTATCATACAATGAGTGCGGCATGTGTACGCATGATACAATGAATGCTGCTTGTGCTTCTATGATACATTGAGTGGTGCATGCGTTCCTGATACATTGAGTGGTGCATGCGTTTCTATGATACAATGATGATACATTGAATTTTGTGCGTGTGTCTATGATACGAAGGGTGGTCAATAAGTTTTGCAATTCGGATATAAGGAAACGAGATATGAGGAAAAATGTTTTATTATTTTTCAATATAACTACCTTCGACTTCAATGCGCTTGCGCAACTTGTCCCTGAGGCTTCGAATTCCCGACAACCAGAAATCTCCCGACTGCTGTTCAATCCACTCCTAGGCTGCGAGCTGGACATCTTCATCGTCCCTAAACCGGCGTCCACGCAGTACAGCCTTGAGCTGTCGGAATAAAAAGTAGTCGCTAGGGGCCAGATCCGGACTGTTGCTTGTGCAGGGCAGCTTGTGCAACTCTGTCCTTGTGGACTTTGACGACGTTGAAGTCGATCATGGGGCGTCATGTTTCTAGGGACCCAACGGGAAGAGACCTTGGTCATGGTCAAATTGTCGTGGATGATGTTGATAACACTTCCATGTGATATTCCAAGTTCTCGCTCGATTTCTTCGACCTTCACCCGTCGATTTTCGAGGATCATCCTCTCCACACGGGCCACATTGTCCTTGTTGGTCACGTCTGACGAGCGTTCTGGACGGGGGTCATCTTCAAGGGATTCACTACCATAGCCGAACTCCCTATTCCAGCGAGCAATGGTTGCATAGGAAGGGGCGGTGTAGGTGTACACTGCGACCATGCGTTCATGGATCTCTTTTGCATTCTTGCCTTTCTTGGTCAAATATTTGTTCACTGCGCGGTGCTCAACCTTCTCCCTTGTTGAAAAATTTGTGACTGACGATCTGCGATCAGCTACTGCTGATCGCAGATCATAACTTGTCCTAGCACCCCCACAAACAGTCATCCCTCTTCCTCTGTTTTGCCCTACCGATTCGCAAAACCTATTGACCGCCCCTCGTACATTGAGTGCTGCGTGTTTTTCTATGATACATTGTGTGTTGCATGTGTTCGTATGATACAATGGCTACTGCATATGTTTTTATTATGCATTGAGTGCGCATGTGTTCCAGTATGCAAACTTTGGTAGCAGCCGCCAGATGAGCACCTGAAAAAATCGACACGCAACTAATTTTCCTTTAACTTTGGGAACTTATCTTTCTATTAAAATAGCGCAGACATGAAATTTATCCCAATAATCCCCTCTACTTACATACCTCTTTTTAAAAAAAAGCCTTAAGAGTGAATGAGACGAAAATAAAATCATATTAAATAAGAATAAAATAGCGTTTTTAAACCATAAAATCGATTATTGAATCTCGTGCTGCCGATACGGTCATTGGTTTTTGCATTCAGTTAATTGTACACGAATGTCCTTGTCACGTTCAAATTTGAGAAACCAATACTTACAGACAGAATTGTGCTATTAATGGCTCAAATCTTTTGTTTGTCAAAAGTTTGTGGTCTGTGAATATTGACAAAGAATCGAGAACTTAAACACAATTATACATACATAGTTTTAAGCTCACATACACATTTAGATTTGAATGTATAGAAATTACTCGTTTATTGACAGACAATGGGATCATAGTAGGTGCATACAGAGAATTATATAGAAGACCAAAGTTAAATATTAGGTAAAAGCTGATATTTTGCAAAAATTAGGCAAAATATTTAGATTTTTATGAGCAAGAAGAGTAGAAAACTTTTCACGAAGAAAGTACGTGAAAAAGGAAATCATACAAAAATGTCGCTCGATCTAAACGTAAGAAAGAAAACGTGGAGAGTAAATGTAAAAAGAGTGAGAAGTAGAGAGTGCAAAAGCAATAGTTAGAGAGCAAGCTCGAGAAGCAGGTTTCCAAAGAGACTGCAAACATGCAAGTTTTTATGCAAATAAAGAATTCCCCTACAAATTTTACACGAAAGTAGTGTGCAAAAGATCTATATATGACATATTATTTTGTTGGGCAAATTTCAGCTACTACCGTTTCAAAAGAAAATATACTTGACAGAAGTTGTACATTAATTTGGTGTAATAAAGTCAGGATTTAAGTGTTGGAATACTAGACATATTAGTGTAGAAAAGGAATTGTGTAGATTTGGTTTTGAATTATTTGAATGAGAAGGAATATTCTTTGAAGCATTAAGACGCGAGGGAATTATATTTGAGTCAAAAGAACGCGAGGGATTTTTTTAGGCAATAGAACTTGAAGGAATTTTCTTTGAGGCATTAGAAAACGAGGAGTTTTAATTAATGAATTACAGCACGAAGAAATTTTCTTTGAGGCATTATAACAAGAGGAAATTTCTTTGGGCCATTATAACAAGAGGGAATTTTCTTTGAGGCAATAGTAGGCAAAGGAATTTTCCTTGAAATATTAGAATACGAGGAAATTTTCTCTGATTAAAACGAGAGGAGAGTTTATTTAAGACATTAAAATGCAAGAATATTTCCTATGAGGCATTAGAACGATTTTATTTGAGGAATTAGAACGAGGAGGGAATTTCTTGGAAGATTAGAACGAAATGGACTTTCTTTTGAGGTATTGCAGATTTATTTGGCCTTAGAACACAATTTTTTTGAGTAATTAGATAGGATTTTCTTTTAAGCATTGAAATGTGAGAGGATTTTCTTTGATGAAGTAGAACGAGAAATTTTCTTTGAGAAATTAGAACGCGAGCGGATTTACTTTGAGGCATTAGAGCGCCAGAGGATTTTTGTTTAGGCATTCGAACACGAAGGAATTTTCTTTGAAGCGTTAGAATGTGATTTTTCATAGGGTAATAGAACGCCTGGGGATTTTCTTTGAGGCATTAGAACAAGAGGGAATTTTCTTGGCGACATTAGAACAAGAGTGGATTTACATTGAGACATTATAATTGCGAGTGTAAGTTTTGAGGCATTAGAACACGAGGGAAATTTCTCTTAGTCATTATAGTGCGAAGGTATTTTGATAAGGACTTAAAATGCGAGGTAATTTTTCTTTGAGACATTAGAACGTAAGATTTTTAAGACATTATAGTGAGAATGGATTTTATTTGTGGTATTAAAGCGCAAAGGCAGATTTCGAGGCATTAGGACGCGAGGGGATGTTTTTAGGAATTATAAACTGAAGGGATTTTCTATGAGGCATTAGAGCGTGACGAAACATTCCTCGAAGCATCCTAAGGCGAGGGGATTTTCTTTGAAGCAATTGAATGCGAGTGATTGTCTTTGGGGCATTAAAACCCGAGGGGATTTTCCTTGAAGCTTAATAAGGTAAGGGAATTTCTATAATACAATTGAAAGCGTGGGCATTGTCTTTTAGGCATTAGACGCGAAGGGACATTCCTTGAAGTATTGTAAAGCAAGGGGATTTTCGTTGAAGCAATTAAACGCGAGGGAATTGTCTTTGGTGCATTAATGGCGAGGGGAATTTCCTTGAAGCATTATTTGGTGAGGGGACTTTCTTTGCGTCACTAGAACGGGAAGGGCACTTCGTTCTAAGTCAGTGCAGAAGTCATTTGCGTCAAATTGATACCGACTTGGTAGGTATCGGCGCCATCAAATTCCTTCTCCCCTTCACGCGCCCTTTTTACTCTCAGACTCTTTAGATTGACACTCTTTTTACAGCTACTTCAACTCCTCCACCTCCTTGCTTCCTAGCCACCTTGAGTCATTGACCCCAGAATAATACACCACTTCTTTCATTTCTGCCACTACATATTCTCGAACTCTCGAAGCGCTTGTTCATATTTCCGCACCTACAAACTTTTCATCGCACCAACCCGATCTTTCCAATAGTGGACGAGGTCCCCCTTCCCCTTTCAACCGGATAATGAAATTCCCATGGTTCTGTGTTTTGCACCCATCAGAGAGCAGGAAACCTCGCATGGCTTAAGGGGGGGGGGGGCACCCACTCCGCATCAGGGGAGTGGGGATAGCGGGAACAACAGGGGTAGGTGCCGAGACTGAAGATTGATGTGTGGAGTAGTGTTAGAATTGGCTATATGTGGTGACCTACATGGGCGGAGCTGTCTGCACAAATCCATAGCCTCCACGCACCGCCTGATTGGCAGCAGCCCCCAACGAGCGCCGAGTTTTTATTGTGCGCGTCTGCTTACGCCGGGAATCGATCTCAGTACCGGGGTGTAGGGATCCAACGCCGTATCCAAATTTTCACGTAGGTAAGTCGCGCCATTCTCCCTTCGCGTCGTGGACCCACTAATGAAATATACATATAGATTAGAATGACGAAGAGTTTCCGCACCAGTGGGTATGTGGATGAAGAGTACTCCACCGGCTGGGCTCCATAACGGAGGAGAGAGGCAATATGCTGTGCTTTGAAGATGGAAAGGAAATGATAGCGGTGTTGTAATTGGCTATTTACTGGTGGCATGTCTAGGCGACCAGTCTCTTCCATACGCTGGAGTTTTGTGTGCGCGCTCGCAGGGATTGAATCCGCCAGCTCGATGCCGTAAATCTATAATCGTATCCAGAAGAGCTCTTCCCTTATTGTTACCTCCTGTGCGGGTTATTTACTCTACGATCTATTCTACAGACCACAAAGATATGCATAAATTCTACCCACTACATGTTGCGTTAATGTCCCAAGTCATACACTTTTAAGTCATGCTGGAATCTCGCCACCTTCTCATTTCCTCCCAGCCTTACCCACTGACTGGTTCGCGGTGTTCGTAATGCTACACCAGCCGCGAGCCGGGAGGCTGTCGAGAGTTTCTTCTGCTAGGTTCCTGCACATGTAGAGATTGCGGGAAATGAGAGTGCGAGAGTCTGCAAGTACTAGTAATCCAGGGGCGTCTAACAACATTTCGATCTTTCTCATACTGACTACATGACATGGATCATGTCAGCCCTTCGGGACGCATGGCAAAGAAGATCGGAAAGGAAAGGCGGGAACCTAAAGTTGCGTGTCATTCCGACGAGTCATTTCCCGTGGGCCTTCCTAGCCCCCATCACCCCATGTCTCGACGGCTTCAGGTCGTTTTCAGCGCATTCGCGGAACGGACATCTATTTGATGGAGCGCTCCTCTGCACCTTATTTCGACGACTGCTTTGTCCTCGAGACTGTTCGGCACATTCTTGTTGAATGTCCCGGTCTGGGAGATCTTCGCGCACATTACCTGTCCCGGTATCGGGACGAGCTGGACTAGACCGACCAGGATTGCTACCGTTCATCCCTTGTACTCAGGACGGTTTAGTGCACATCTACTTGCAGTTTGCTGGTTCGTTTTTTCAGGAGGATGGTCTCCCCCATTTTATAAAGGTTGGGGTCCTGGGACCATACTCGGGCGATGGAGCGAAGCAGGTCGAACTCCGACGCCCAATCATACATTTACCCCTTTTATTTTTCTCAGTTGTTTTTTGTTGTTTATTTGTTGCTTTTAGTTTTTCATATAGCATTTGATTAGGCTAATTTAAATTCGCCTTTGATAAAAACCCTTTCAAATCACACTCTCTCTGCCACTCTGATACACTCCCCTCTCGGTCACCTGAAGCACTTGTCTTCCTTGGGCGAGTTTCTCACAAATTTTGTACGTAGATAAATAACGTTGGACTCCGTCGTACCTTCCTAAACCAGAAATAATGACGTTTTAATTAAAATGAACTTCCACAAAGATTTTCTCGCTTTCCCGCCTCCGGAAATATTTTCGAAAATATTTTAATGAATTTCTTAAACTAAATGGACCTATTCTCTATTTTCCCTCCTGATAAAAAATATCCTGGAGAAACCTAAAAATGATAAAGTATTATCAGGATTTTTATATTTCAACTGCGTATTCCGAAAGCAATTTTTTTCATTCCTTATGAGTTAAGTATATTTTCCTAGTATTCTATATTGCATTTCACTACATACAAATTAAATCTTAGATTATCGTTCCTATAGATTGAAACGCGAGAAAATAGTAATATTAAAGAGAACATATAAGGAAAATAAGTTGATATGAAAAGTTCAATTGGATAAACAAGGCGAATTGAACATTTAGGGAAATACAAAGTTATAACCTCTTAATTTGTTCATCGAATCTCATTTGTATTGGAAGCTATTCTCGTCGCTTTTTGCCGCACGGTATCATATCTAGAATGGAAGTTGTCCCTGTCGCTCTTTGCTATCTGGTATCTCATCTGTATTGAAAGCTCTTCTCATCACTCTTTGACATACAGTATCTCATCTTTATTGAAAGCAGTTCCCGTCGCTCTTTGTCATACAATGCCTCATCTGTATTAAAAGATGTTTATATCACTCCTTGTCATATGGTATTCCATCTGTTTTGAAAAGCTACCCCGTCGATCTTTGCCATACGTTATCTCATATGTATTGAAAGCTGTTCCCGTCGCTCTTTGCCATACAATATCTCCTCGGTATTGAAAGCTTTTCCTGTCGCTCTTTGCCATACTGAATCTCATCTTTATTTGAAACTCTTGCCGTCGCTCTTTACCATAGAGTATCCCATCTGTATTAAAAGCTGTTTCCGTCGTTCTTTGCATTGAAAGTTGCTCACGTCGCCCTTTGCCATATGGTATATGGTCTGTATTGAAATCTGTTTCAGCCACGCTTTGTCATGCGGTATCTCAAATGTATTGAAAGCTCCTCCCGTCGCCTTTTTCCATATGGCATCTCATCTTCATTGAATGCGTTCCGTCTCTCTTTTTGCCATACGTATCACATTTCTATTGGAAACTGTTCCCGTCGCTATTTAACGTACAGTATCTCATTTGAATTGAAAGCAGGCCCGTTGCTTTTTGCCATAAGGTATATTATCTGTATCAATGATGTTCCAGTCTCCCTTTACCATACGGTATATAATGTAAATTGAAAGATATTCCTGTACCTCGTTACGATACATTATCTCATCTGTAATGAAATCTTTTCCCGGCACTCTTCGTCGTACGTTATTTCATCTGTATTGAAAGCTGTTCCCGTCGCTCTTTCCCATTGGTTATCTCATCTGTATGACGGGACTCAGCACCCCGTCCGGCCCTAGATTAGCCTCTTCTCTTTTCTGACACCCTGTTTTCTTACCCTGTTTCCTCACTTTCCATACAACCTCTCCCACAACTTTCTCTGGTCGGCCTCTAATTTCGCAGGGCAGACATCGACCAGATTTATCTCACCCAGCCATCCAGAATCGGAGGGGAGGGTGAGTGGACAACTCCACCTCCCTCCTCAGCTCCGTTTTTTTGGGAGGATAACAACCTGCCTCACCATCACCCCCACACTCACCTTCCTCGCATACCCTCTCTCTTTTCTCGGTCTATCAATATTACGCCCAACCCAAGGTAGAGCCGCCATTTTGATGGGCTTCCTGGCCACTGGGCAATAGGAGTAGCCTGTAATGGCTGCAATCGGCTGGCTATGCAGGCCCAGTATTCACCCCTCGCAAAGCGGGCTAATGCGCGGGATGATTAGCGTTTTGCATCCCGTTGAACTAATTGGGTTACCATGCCCACTAATGAAGAACCTTTAAATTCCCCATTAACTTCCCCTTTAGAGAGCAGGCAGGGCGTCACTCTCGGGCTGCTCCACAGCAGAAAATGAGGCCCCACCTCCTGTACTTTCTCAGGAGCCCCTCCAAAATTCTCTGACCGGTAAGGAGACTTACTCATCTCCTAGGCCTATGGATGAAGTGGACCCCCCATCACACCCTTCTCTGGAGGCACACTTAGGCAACTCCATCACTTCTACAGCGGCAGTTCCTTTTTTGCTTTCAAAAGGGATTGCCTAGAAAGCAGGCAGGCAGCCCATATTTGATCGATCCCGGGATAGCAAGGGATAACAGGGGACATCGGCCCGTACCCTATAAATTTCCTGCTTGCATGCATGTCGAGTTCACAGGGCGTCAGTGTACCTGCCCCCCTCACTTTTCCGACAGATGCCGAGTCGCCGGCATTAGAGGTGAAAAAATCAAATTGGAATGGGTTTCGTGATATCTTGGGGAGGGGGGCACATGGAAGCCCCCCTTAAATGGACATGGTCCAGCCAGCAGGATCTTGCACGGGGTAGAACCCGGGCTCGGTGCCAAAGACCGAACCTGAGTCCGCCCCTGTGCAAGGTTTACAGACAGCTCGGGCGCCCGAGGACTCACAAGGACAGGAGGGACCTCCACCACCGGCGGTGGCCCTTTGATAGCCAAGACCTTCTCTATTTCAGAAGAGAATCTTCCTGAGGCTTGTCCCTCTGGCCTAGGGGCTCCTTAGGGCGGAAAATAGAAGCGGGTTTATTCAACACCCTCCTCTCCTAAAAAGAAAAGAAACAAGAACAAGTTTAAAAGGTCTAAGGGCTACTCTCTCTCTCTCTCTCTCTCTCTCTCTCTCTCTCTCTCTTTCTCTGGTGCAGCCCCGGTTACGGACAAGTCCGCTGCCGCTTCGGTAAGCGACCAAGCCGAGATCGGCATGTTCGCCCCCCCAGTGCTCCACCGGGTAAGGATTCCCAGACAAAGAACAAAGTCGCAAGCGCGCAGAGCGGAGCCTCGATTATGTCGGGGCCCCTGATTCAGAGACTACCTGGCGTTTTCGAGCCCGCTGGATTCAAACGCTTTCTAGTTATTTGCTCACCTGATGGCAGTATGTTGGCCAAGGGCAACCTGATCGAACATAGAGGAGGACTAGCTAGCGTGATTAGTAGAGATCCAAATGTGATCTGTTTCTCGGATGAGAGCCTTTTGGTGAATGTGTTGGATCTGTCCGAGGAGCCATGATTAGTGCTCTTCGGACACTTGATGGCACGCAAGTGAGTGTGACGCCGCACTATACAATGGATTTTGTGAAAGGAGTGGTTTATGCGAGGGAACTCGTGGAGTACTCCATAGATGAGATAACCTTAGAGCTACCCGACCATGGAGCGGTCAAGGTCGATTGTGTGATGAGAAAACAGGAAGGGGCCTCGAGACCTACCCCTACAGTCTTCGTCACTGTGAAGGCTATTGCTGAACCCGGTTCACACGGCCCAAGTAAAACACACACAAGAAATTTATAGAAGACCAGGAATCTAAAGGCCTACCAGAAATTCACCAGAATTTATCAGGATGGTGCTAAATTACGAGGTATCCGCAAGGGGTTGAATGAATACATACATAAAAATATTAACAGTATTATTTACATCAAAATCAAAAGGAAATAAATTGACTGCTAACAAATTATACGAGGGTACATCAAATAATAAGAAAATTCACAAATGCTTATCACCATCTAACGAGCAAAAGTCGTTCTAACCAAAATAGATATTCCTGCATACAAAATTAGGTTCTATGAACAATTTGCTCAAAGCCGAAACCACACGCGCCGTTGAAGATGAAATAGGCTACGCTACTCTAGTGACAGGTGTTCCCGAAATAACCTCCCTGTCTTACGCTCCTTACGTGAAGGCCTAAAGTTACATAAATAAAACTTAATTAATTTAAACGGGACATAAGAAGAAAGAAATACTCCCAAATACCTGATACCAGAGCAGTGAAGCAATAACCCACGTCGGAAACCTGGGTGAAAGAGGCTCGGCGACGATGAGTAAATTCGACCCAAGTCCACAGGGGTGAATGCGATGACGGTCGACGGCGATATCGGGCCGAAAGTCGTCGAGACCACGGGGAACGGTGACTCGAAGGCCCAACGATCCGAGAGAAGGAATTCGAGATGACAGAATTCCCCAAAGAGGAGATGGCGAGGTGACTGGGGGAGAGCTTTCACGTGCCTAATGTGAACGGCTTTCCAAAGATGAACACTTGCAAACGTAACTGGAAGAACACAATTCAATGCAGCCGAAAGAGGGGCAGCGACAACGCTGGCAGAGATCAGTGGCAAAAAGTCCTCGCTGCACGAAGGAATCCAGTACGGATCTCCAAAAATAAACAACATCAAATGTAAATTACGGAAAACGATTCACCGGAGCAATCAAGGCAGAATCATGGCAAGAGAATAAATTAAAAGGCCTCACGACCCCATTTATATCCTTCAGTCCGAAGGAGGAAAAGGGAAGTGAAGTACAATGGGGAAGGGGGGAGATTGGTCGCTTACCCTAAGCAAATTAGGCTGGTAGGTTACAGAAGTTCAGGGCCAAAAATTGTAGCCTCGAAGCGGGTCGACCTGCGAAAACACCGTAAACTATGATGAGAAAGGGAAGGCATGGGAATACGAGGGCTAACCCTTTACAGACACGTTTGACTGTGACAAGCTCCTTGAGTCGCTGCGTACCAGTTGCGGAGTTGCTACTACTGTCACCTTTTCAGCCATACAAATCGCTCCTGTAGACGTGCCAAGGCGGGGTTTCCCGAAGTCTGTGTACGTTGCTCTAAGGCCTCACACTATATGTCAAAATGATGTGTGGCCAAGTATGTCAGTTGCGGAGAGCCGTACCGCGCTTCTTAGAAGCAATGTGATGCGTATCTCCTTGAGAAGGAAATCCTGGCCATCCAGGCCAGGATCGTCTCTTATATCGCGAGGCTAAGAACTTGGTTCTGGCCCGTCTGGCACTGACTGGGACGTCTTATGCCTAAGTGTTAAAAAATACGAAAAAGACTCAGGACTCATCTCCCTCTGGAGAACAACAGGGGTGGACGGGTCCGCTGCCGTTTCGGTATGCAACCGAGCCAAAATCGGCAGGTCGGTCCACGGTGCTCGCCCTGGTGGGAAGTTTCTGACCAAAACCAAAAGTGCACAGAGCGGAGCCTCGATTTCATCGGGGCCCCTCATTCAGAGATTACCTGGTGGTTTCGAGCCCACTGGCTTCAAGCGCATTTTCATTTTTCGCTTCACTGGTGAGAGCATATTGACCAAGGGCAACATGATACATCAGAGGAGAGCACTAGCTCGCGTGATTATTCGAAAGCCGAAGGTGACCCATTTTCGGACAGGAATCTTCTGGCGAATGCGGCGAATCCAATAGAGGCGGCCATGATTAGTGCCCTTCGGACACTTGATGGCACGCCGGTGAGTGTGACGCCGCACACTTTCATGAACTTCTTGAAAGGTGTGGTTTATGCGCGGGAGCTCGTTAACTACCCCATAGATGACATCCCTTAGAGCTGGCTAACCATGGAGTGGTCAAGGTTGAACGTCCGTTAAGAAAACAGGTAGGGGCCTCAAGACCCACGCCTACACTCTTCGTCACGTTCGACTCTGACAAGCTCCTTAAGATGGTGCGTGCCAGTTGGTATCGCTACTGCGTCAAGGCATTCGTGCCACTGCCGCGAAGGTTCTACTACTGTCACCGCTTCGGCCATACGATTCGCTTATGTAGACGTGCAAAGTCGGAGTTACTTGAAGTCTGAGTAAGTTGCTTCAAGGCTGCACACAATAAGTCTAAATCGTGTGTGGCAAAGTGTGTCGATTGAGGAACGTTTTATGCCTCAATTTTAAAAAGAACACCCTCTGCTTGTGTCCCTTCCAAGCTTACGATACTGTCGTTTCCACCCCCATTCGGAACCACTCTGCCGTCTCTACCCACCCCAAATGCTTCCCTGGTACAGCTGGTGGCACAAAGGGTTCACACACAGCCCCTCGTAAAACAAGCGCTCCCATCCCTTCCCCCAGCGTAACTGTTTCCCGTAAGGCGAAATGGCCGCCCGCCTCCACCGAGTCGTTTACTCACAAGAAGCAACACCCCTCAAGTTGGTCGTAAGGCCGTTTTCTTTGGTTCCTAAAGCTGCCCCCCGACAGGAGGAGAGCATCAAAGAAGCTTTAGCTAATACGCCCACACCAAGTGCTAGGATGGGTGGCTCGAAGAGGGTGGATACTCCAAAGGAGGAACCCCGCCTCCGAACCGCCTCGCCTGCATAAACGTTTGACGCGGGGTGAGAAAAAGACTCGCATGGCGAGCCCAACCTCACCCGATAAGTCTTTGAAGACAAAACGCCTCTAGTGCATTATCCGGCCAACAGCGCCCGGAGTTATGCTTCCTGGGAGCCTAAGGCCATTTTCCTACCTTGATTTATCTCTGTGCTTTCTGGATCCTGAGCCTTATTTAGGGTGCTGCGTAGTCGATGACCTCCATGGTAGTGATCACTCTCCCATTTACATATTATTTTGTGGGCCTCTGCCACATGAGAGGCAGCCCCGATGGTGCTTGGTGCGGGCGCTGGTCTCTATTTCACGAAATGAATGTTTTTTATATATCAGTCAAGATGTTTAGGTCGCGGGATGAGGCCATTGAGTTCTCAGGCAAACTCCCTAACTGCGATTCATAGTTTGTCTGGTCGTTTTGCACGCCAACCGCTTCCGTGGTGGTTAGTCGAGTGTAAAACGACCCTTAAACAGAAGCGTTATGCCTTAATGTGCTATAAGCGCTGCCCGAACGATTTTGCTGCCGGTGAATTTCAGCGAGCTAGGTCTAGGTTTCAGTATGTTTCGAAGCACGCCCGCCGCTCTTCCTGGTGGGAATACGTGTCTTCACTTAACCGGAAAGACCCCTCTAGCAGAGGTATGGAAGGGAGTCAAAAGGATTCGGGGCAAGTTCTCGCAGGACCTCCCTCCTGTTTTCCAGGAGAATTGGACCGTAATCTCGGACCCATCGTCCGTGGTAGAGTCCTTCAGCATCGCTTTCTTCGTATTCTCTAGCCGGGATGCTCTCTTCCAGCATTCAATACGCGTGGTGATGTCGCGGAATGACACTAACTGGAGTTTACTTCAAGAGACGGAGAACCCTTCAATGACAGATTTACATTGAGTGAGTTGCGTTCTGCTCTCGCATCGGGCGCGGATAATACCCTCCAGCCGGACGATATGCTGTACGCCATGCTTCAATACGTGTGTGAGATATGAATGACCTTTCTGTTATCTTTATTCAACAAAATATGGGTAGAAGGTATCCTCCCAGACTCCTAGCAAATCGGTACTGTTCTCGCTTTTCTCAAACTGGTTAGATATTACTCTACCCTGGCCGGTTTCCGCCTAATCTCTAACCACCTGCGTGTGCAAGTTGATGTAGAAATTGGTCAATGTTAGGTTAGCCTTTTTCTGCACAGCGGAGGACACCTGTCTTCAGCAAAGTGCGCCTTCCGCAAGTCATACTCTATTTAAGATGCTCTGTTTTGACTGAAAAATGCCGTCTGCGAGGCCTTCCTTCGTAGAGAGCACTATGACACGGTGTTTTTCGATCTGGAGAAGGCCTATGATAGCGCATGGTGATGCGGTGTCATGGAGACTCTCCACACGATGAGGGCGAGATGGACGCCTCTCAATCTTTATATCTGAACTTTAGAGAGATAGTTAATTCAGCGTACGGAGAAGGATGGCGGGGCACTCTCCGGCCCAATGGAGCAGGAAGAGTGTGTCCCGCAGATAAGTCTCATAAGTGTCACACTTTTTGCCTTAAGCATCAAAGACATAACCTCGGTGTGACCGGAAGATGTTTTCGCAACAATCTACGTGGACTGCCTTTGAATCTCTTTAGGCGCGGCCAAGGTGCCAACGCTGGAGCGTTGACTTCAACAGGCATTGAACCGTGTCTTTCGCTATGTTGAACCGCACAGGCTTCGGTTTTCCTTGGCTAAGACTTAGTTGGTGCACTTCGGCCGCCATCCATGGCTCCACCCTGACCCGGACTTTTTTCTAAATTGGGTTCGCCTGGAAGTGGTGGACTCGAGCCGTATCCTTGGTTTTGTATTTGACCGACGCCTCATCTGGGAGGCTCATATTCACAGCCTTAGGGTCTCTTGTACCAGCGCCTTGGATATTTTTTGTTCCGTGACATTCAACACCATGGGCTCTGATAGGGCTACTGCCTTACTTTTTTATCGATCCTTTGTTCGTTCGAAGTTTGACTACGGATGCGAGTTTTATGCATCCGAGGCCGAGCGTGTAGTTTGGAAGTTGGAGTCGATCCACCACACATGCCTTTGCTTATTCAATGGTGCCTTCCGCACGTCCTCCATTGAATCCCTTCTTCTTGATGGTGTGGATATGCCACTCGCTCTGCACCGTACACAGTGCATTATTCACCTGTAGGCTCAAGTCCTACTCCTCCCCAGGTTGCCAACAGCTCTCACTGCATCCGCAGCTAATCTATCTCGAGTGTGCCTATGCCCCCGGGAGACGCCAGTAATACCCTAAACTCTTTGGGTTTAGCGCTAGGTACTCCTTCGAGAGTTCCATATAGCTCTCGGGACGGTGGCATCCATAATTCTGCCCAGGAAGCCACCCTAGAGGGTACCACTTTTGACTATTTGTCGCCATGCCTCTGCTCCCAAAGCTTCTATAGCGCTGGAAGTATTACGTTCGGCCTTTTTGAAGCACACTTCGTGTCACGCTGGAACCTTGTCAATGTATAGGGATGGTTCCAAGTCCCAAGAAGGGGTCAGTTTCCACGTTTTTTTCCCTCTGTTTGAAGTCAGCGGGGCTCTGTCAGGTGCTGTGTTTCTCTTCACGGCCGAGTTGGTTTTCATTCACCACTCGGTACGGGAGATAACGCGACGTGCCCAGTTCAGAGACCGGATTGTGATTTTCTAGCGACT
The DNA here is from genome assembly GCA_963969495.1 of Ceratothoa steindachneri. NCBI lineage: Eukaryota > Metazoa > Arthropoda > Malacostraca > Isopoda > Cymothoidae > Ceratothoa > Ceratothoa steindachneri. The sequence goes on from OZ018330.1 coordinate 102,572,621, forward strand.
CACAAAGCGCCCTTAGTACTCTCGGGACATTAGAATCTCTGCATCCCCTGGTCGTGATTTCCGTGACGCCAGGGTTTTGGTGAGCTGGGCGGATGTCAAGATTATCATTTGCTGGTTTCCTGGGCATATGAGAATTGCGCGGAATGAGCGTGCCGATGATGGCACTAAAGAGTCCACAGGACTGGGCAACCAGAACAGAGTTTCGGGCAGCCCTCTCGGCTTCTTCGCAAATAAGATTGGAAACGGTCGAGGGGAACTTGAAGTTGCGTCCCATTGGGCCGCGACTGTTTCCAGGGACCTACCCTCAATGCAGCGACGGCTTCAAGTTGCTTTCTGTCGTCTTAGAATTGGACTCGACACTCGCGGGACGCACCGCCATTTGATGGAGCCCTCGCCTGCGCCATAGTATGAAAATTGCGTTGTCCCTCCAGACTGTTGGACACATTCCTGTTGAATGTCTCAGTCTGGGTAATCTTCGCGAACGTTACCTGTTCCGGTACCGGGACGAGCGGGGTCGCTACCACTTTTCCCTTGTACTCAGGGTTGGTTCGTGCACACAGACCTGTTGACTATACAACCCTTTGGAGTAGGCCGGCTTTCTCCATTTTATTTGACTTTTTGTTGTATGTCGCATGTTCCTGCGCTGGGGGAAGGCGGGCCTTCCCCCGACGCCGGAGCGCGCATCCCTCTTATTGCCTTATCCTGTTTTTTTTTGTTTTTATTTGTTGCTGTTGTTCTTTTTTTACCCTGTCTTATCCTTTGTTCCTTTTTATCTTTGTTATTTACATATTGTTATTTTCTTCCATCTAGCTTTGTAGTAAGCTGTTGTGTGAGTACGGCGATTTTGGCCCTAGTAGGCTGTCGCCAGATGGGCTCTTAAAATAAAAATAAAATATCACTTCTGTATTGATAGCTATTCTCGTCGCGTTTTGATGTACCGAATTTTATCTGTATTTAAAGCCTACCCCGTCGGTCTTTGCCATACAGTATATCTGTATTGAAAGCCTACCCCGTCGGTCTTTGCCATACAGTACCTCTGTATTGAAAGTTCTTCCCGTCCCTCTTTGCCACACGCTATCTCATTTGGCGTTATGAATAAATATTTCATTCATTCCTCTAATTCATAATTCAAGAAAGATTTACTTTAAGTTTTCTTAAAAGAAATGCCATATTTTCCACTTTAGTTTCATTCAAAATTGAGGACATTTAAATCTATAATAAATTTCCAAATGATGTTTGAAATTCCCATAGCATTCATTAATAAATCAAAGGCTAACCCCCTCTTTAGCACAATTTTTCCCCCACTTTTTCATTCTGTTTCTTTTTAATTTATGTTAACTTATTCATACAAATATTGTGCTTCTGTGCGCCATTTATGTTGTATTAAACTACATCAAGTAAGTAAGCAAATAAACAAATAAGCAAATTACAATAATACACCATAGAGTACATTAACATTCATGTTACTGCATTCGACAGGGTACTCCGAAAGTTTTGTCACCACCTACCGAAAAGTAATAAAAATAGAGGAACAATATAATAGTATCAAGCACATATACTGGTTTTAGTGTATTCACTTTCATTGACACTGTCACACATCGAGAAGATCTGTATGACCACCATCATTTTCGTAGCACAAAAGGATGCGGCGCCATGTCCTGTGGGATATTTTACCAAACTGTGCTTTGGTGATTGTTTCAAAGGCTGCTCAAACAGCGTCCTTCAACTGCTGAGTATTCTGGTATCGCTCTTCTGAAACTCTCTCCTTAATAATACCCAACAGAGCGTTGTCTTGAGACGTGAGGTCTAGAGTTCTGGGAGGCCACCCGGGAGGTGCTAGAAGTTGTTTTGATCCTCGCCTAATCCATTTATCCCGAAAAACTTCATTCAGGTATTCCTTGACATTGATGGCATAGTGGGGAGGGGCACCATCTTGTTGAAACTAACCATCATTCAAATCCATATTCAACCCCTGGAGCTGTGGAACAAACCACTCATTTAACATGGCAAGGTAAGAAAAAGTCTTGGTTAACAGAGCCCTCGAAGTGCTTACTCGATATATCGGCCAAAATAATCACCTGCGGGAGTTGTGCTCCAGTTCTTCGTACAGGTGTGGATTTAAGCTCAGATAGTGAGGGTACCTCACCTCTAATTGAGAGCGAGACCAATGCTGAAAATTAGGAAAGGTTAACTAAAGTTTTGCTGTCGAATAAATTTTTTTATTATTTGATTAAAACTGATAGGAAACTTTGTTACAATGTAGAGATTAAATTTTTGTGCTTCACGCACAGCAACACTGGTAAAGGGTAACCGCGGATACTCTCAGCATCCACTCTTCGCAGCCAAAATTCCTAGGAAACCACGCGTTTTACAGTAACTTACACTTAAAAGCGCAAGTTTTTGGCTATAAAAATCTAAAGTAAGGTAAGGCCAATTTTACAGCAACATTTTACAGTCTAGCATTTACAAGATTCTCAATAAAAGTTTTCCCAACTCATTGCCTTATGTAACCCCGATGTACTTCTTGTGCAACTAATTTAGAAGCATTGTCCGGCCCAGCATCAGCTCAAGAATATGACGATCTTAAGCCCGAATTCTCCCCACCCCCGAGTCCTATTCTGACACGCAAACTGAATATTGTTTAGAATGTTTATTACGCGCAAATATTGTCTCATTATAATAGTTTGTTAAATAATTATCCCAAACTTGATATTTTTTTTATTCAGTAATGAGCGCCTGAGTAATGTGGGAAATGTCTCTTGATATGGCATTGGACTACCATTTGTACCATTAAAATTTTTTGTAGTGTTATATAATCATATGATCTTTGAATTTTTTTCGATAACGTTGCGCTTTTTTCCCAAATCCGTTCTATGAATGTGTTCGTCAAGCCAAGCTCTGGCTCTTATGGTTGAATGAATGGGCGCATTATAGTTGACAAAATATTTGGCTCGCAACCTGAACTTGATCAATCCGAATGCCCAACTCTGTGCACGCTTGTATCAGTTTGACATCAAAGTACAAATACGAGTAATTGCCCAGCAGAAAACCTCATGAAAGGTCCACACCAATTATTGTCTGCTGGAACTAGGTCGTCCAGTTTTAAATAGGTTTCCTTGGCAATCTCGGTAAAGAAATCTCATCCGTTGTAGAAAATAGCAAAAATAATGATTCATCGTTTTATAGTACTCTCAATTTTAAAAGATTGGTATAGATTTCGAAGCAAAAATATTTTTCTTTTCATCTGTATAAATTATCTTAAGGTACATTTCGTCTATAGTAATTTTTGAAATAATAGATTCCGAGTTGATCAAATTTATCATTGGCTCGAAATGGTCAATTTGAAAATCACCAATGTAATAATTTAAATTTTGCTAACGAACGAGCTTTCTCCGAAATATCATTGCATTATTGAAAGAATGACTGGATATAGTTGGCCTTTTTGAAAAATTTCTAATGCAATTTAGAAATAAAATATGTAAAACATCGAAAACATAATTTGACACAATTAATGAGAGCAAATTTATCTAAAGATATCAAGGAATTATTTGGTTAGCAAAGAACGAAATTTTATTATCAAAGTTTAAAGATGTATAACGAATTCAGTACAAAACTTATATTCATTAAATCTGGTGTTTCAGAAAAATTCTAGAATATACAATCGGAAAAGCCTTCTCCTCAAAGTTTCGAGCCACAAATCTTTTATTAAATTAAAATAGGAATAATATTTTTTAAATACTGCCAACTAAAATTCGGGAATATAAATATCACGTCATCACTAACTCTATAATATAAGAAGGGGATTTTTTTGAGTATTTGAATAATAATTTCGTCTTAGTTTGGTTATGACTTATGTTTTTTTATCAAAGTTATTTCTAATAATTCTTTTATAATATAAAAAAAAATAAATGGTCAAGTTCAGAAATGAATATAAGTATCGAAATTTTGTGAATTTTTTAAAACCCAAAGAATTACAAATGATGAAGTTCATAAAATTTATTTTTATATATCTTTTATAACTATATTTTAACAACGTGATATTTTCAAAGGGGGGAAATTTAGTTTAGAGTTCCTTTTTAAAATTATTATAATTGGCGAAGTTCATAAAATTTATAAAATTTAATCATGGCTGCTTTTTTTAGATTTTAAATTTTAAATTTAGTAGTAAAGCGCAAGCTCCCCCTGTAGGGGGAAGTGGCGAAGCCATTTCCTGGTTTATTTATTTTTTTTTACACGTAAGTTATTTCAGAAGTGTCATTTTTGGTTTATTTTCTGAAAACCTCAATGCCATCGGAAGAGTAAAATTGCTACCCTCTTCTCTCAAACCAAATATCTTATTTTGATGGTTCTCAATTTTGATGCGAAATTAAGGCAGAGGCCCGTAGTGATATATTAACAAATACTCAGGAACACAAAATTAACCCGGAGGAAAGTATAGGTTGGAAAATGAGGGGGAGGGAAGTAGAAGAATATGAATAATAAGAATAGTGAAAATAAGTTAAAATAACGAAGGTAACTCTTTTTCGAGTTTCGTCACTGACAAACTTCTAGGCTCTACTGATAATTCTGAAAATTCAAATTTTTCGGGGCATTTGCTTTTTCCACCAGTATTGTCAACTTCACTAAAATATCAGGTGAAAGTTGCTTGGATTTTAACTCACTCTTACGCAAGCATCTTGTTTTGGACGACTGGAAAAAAAATTATTATGCCAATGTTCTAACTAATTTATTGCCATTATTTTCTTATCATTGGAACACTGCAACAATCACAAAACTTTACTCACCACGCCTTTATGTCTTGTGTTGAAGACGATATAATTATTATTTCTATTCTATTATTTACATATTTTCTTTGTTTATAATGCGATAAGGAAGTTGATGGGCGTTAGCATAACAGCTAATACTCGTATATGTTGTTTGGTAACCATTCTTCTTTTCTTAACTCGTTGGGCGCGGGAAATTTGAAAATTATTGCCATGCGCGAGTAAGCGAGAATTAAATTACGAGTAATTACTAATTACATTATTTATAGCATATATTACAACAATTTTGTTACAACTAGAAGAACTTAATGCAAATGTAAGAAATACAAAGTGATTGTTTCATTAATCGAATATTAATAACAATCATAGACAATTCTAAATATGTGTATCCTATTCTTTCAACTATCAAGGATTTCTTCGAGATAGCGCCACCTAGGAAAAAATCTTTCAGACTTACCATTGCCTGAATTTCATTATATTTTATGGCAAAGGAACTTGAGCCCTGTATAGAGTGGATCATCAGTACAGGGAGACTTCATGATACTGTTTGACCAGTGCTATCAAAGTTTATAAAATAGGTGACTCTGATATTTCAGGACAAATGGTAACAACCAAACAAATATCAGCTACTTAACGATACTTCCACAAGGGGGTGACGACTATAGTGTGGACAACCATGCTATCAATGATATCTTGAGAATTGTATTCCCTTCCGGAACTAACATCTGCGGGAGGTCTGCGGCTATAAATACATCTTCTACACTTTTTATTTTCCTCTCTCTTCACCACTTTCTTTCTGATCTCTCTTTACAAACTTTCTGAGTCAGATGCTCGCAATGGTTTTCGCTTTGAATTAAAAAAATCAGTAAGCAGTGTTTATTTCTTAAAGAATCGAGATAGGTGATGAAAGGTATTTCATCTCCAATGGTCACAACTGGAGGATCAGTCAGTCACATTACCTGGTAAACCTTAATCACCCGGTTACCATAGCAATAAATAGCCACCTTCACACTGTATTAAGACGCTTAGGGAACGCTGTTCAGCCACGCCAACTAAGTGACTGTAGATTGTTTGAATGGTCTCTTGCATTGGTGAACAACCATTTAAAGTGTGTGTGCCAAGATCGATGTAGATAAAAAAACATATTAACACCTACCACTACATTATAATTCCTAACCTCTTAATCGTTTGACTTGACTAAAACACAATAAAAGGATATAAAATTAAAGATATTCTTTTATTAATTCTTAATCCTTTATTAATGCTGCAGAAAATTCACACAAATACCAAGTTATTTTATCTACAAAACTACATATTATATTAAACAGTGAATCTTTACCATTTTTAGCAGAAACAACACATCCAAAATGTGGATCTTTTATTTATTTACATTAATGTTACATGCCGCTGCCTTACTGATGACAGATAATGTATAAAAGATTGTACTTGTCGTAGGTTAACCCCCCACACCTTACACCAGATTAATATAGATTTTGTAGAATTGGGTCAAGTTCATCCTTTCTGCTTTACGAGTGCGCAGGAAGTTTACAATATATGTAGAGTGACAATTAACTGAAAGTAGGTTGGCCCGGATAATAGAAAAACGGGTACAAAAATAACTTTACTAATATGCAAATTAATATTATTTTACAAGGTTAAAAGGAGTTTTAGAATGAGCTATATATGTACATACTAGATTTACACGGTCTCCACAGCTAAGGGGGGAGGAGACGTGGTGAGGACGGCCACCGTACAAACAAACGGACAATATTCACTGAGGGACGATCGAATGACCTTGAACGTAAACTAAGTTGATGATGAGGATTATATTAGGGGGAGGGGAAGAGAAAGCACTTGCACATGAGAGTTGCGCGTTGCTGTTACCTTGAAGATTTAGGTCGAGGGAGTAATCATTGCCTTGGCGCAAAGTTCAAACAATAGTCTCTGAATAATGACTATTATGGGGGTGAACTTAAATCTTGTTTTCGAGTAACACGAATCTAGATTGAGCGCTCTGCGTTCGAGGAGTGGGTAAAGCGGCTCGAGGTAGACTCAAGTGAATTAACCAGAATAACGGGAGCTTGAGGGATTCTGCGAGAATTGTGCAGAGTCTAACGGGACACGAATAGCGGGTACCGACAGGCGCGGACAGAGAATACTGACGGCACAGGGAAGACGGCGGATACTCTCTTCCAACTCTGGCCCCGGAGGATTTATAGGGCTCGAATGGGGCTCCCCTTTTCGTCCGAAGGGGAAGGGTTCTAGGGTCAGACGCATCGGCAGACGAGAATAGACTCGGCTTTTTAGCGCGAGCGCGAGAAGGTTCTTAGTCCTGCGAGATGAACTTTGTCCGACTTCAGATGGGACCTTCTTGGCTCTCACAATTTCACAATTGTCACAGCTTTCTGTGATGGCCGCATTTCAGGTCATCGTGGCGTCTCCTAATTTCGCACCGCCACTAGCACAGACAACCAGGTCGCCCAGGTGTCTGTTGTCTCTCTCTCTATTGAAGGGCGAGGCAGTGCGTATCTTCCTCTCTCTCTCTCTCTCTCTCTCTCTCTCTCTATTGAAGGGCGAGGCAGTGCGTATCTTCATCTCTCTCTCTCTCTCTCTCTCTCTCTCTCTCTCTCTCAACAGTGAATCTGTTGACCAGTTTAAGTCAAGACTAGATAAAGTCTTGCGAAATCACTGTTAAGATCCTCGCGAGTGATCTTCGAGGTTGCCAACGGACACCCTCGAGGATTGCGCCCAAAGTACCCTCCTTGTATGGACCGTAAGGTCTTTTAGGGTACTTATTTTTTTTTTTTTAGCTCTCTCTCTCTCTAAATCTCTCTCTCTCTCAGATGTCTGACAGTACTGCATACCTTTGCCATAATAAAAGAAGTTGAAGATACATTAAGCCTTTAAGGGCCTGTCGTGCCATGTGGAACCAAAATTTCAAGCCACTTTGACTGTCAATATATATTTATTTAATGGTTATAATATTATATATATAGTCCAATTCAGGCATCATAGGGTGAATTAATTGTTTTTTATAAGGTGATCATTTATTTTTGCGTGCCGGTAAGAAGTCGTTCGTGTGCCATGTTTGGCATGCATGTCAAAGGTTGCCCAGAGCTTATCTATTTTATACAGTCACTTGCTTTGTGTAGAAGAAGAGCATCCCCTAAGCGTGACTTATACATTGTGAAGATGGGTACTCATCCAAGCAGGATCGTTCTCCCTATTTATTGCATAATTTAAATAATATTCGTTTTCGATATCTGGAAAAAATAGATTAATTTTTCTGATATTTCCTACTTGAATATCAACGAATTTACTCTATACCTTTGATAAAAACAATCAACATATGTGAATAAAAAGGTGATTTCTTTCATTTTAGAATGAAAAAAATATGTGTACACATGCAACATGGCAATAATAGAAAATCCAATATAAGGAACTAGAATAAACGCCTCCAGCACTTAACAAGAAATTGAACACGATGATTTGCATCTTCTCAGACGTTTGCGCATTTTTTATCAAAAATATTTTGAGATGTGAGAAAATATTCAAAAAGTATTGGAAAACTTTAAAACCAAATTCTTTTCATAAAAAAGGAAATTAAAAAGGTTTTCGAGAGAGAGATGGAGAGTCATCTCCAAAGAATATCATAAAATGGCAAATGTATCTCAAAATAAGGTTTTATGAAGCCGAGGTTCAAAGACCTAGAGTATAACGCGTGCTAGCCGCTGTAATGAAACCTACAGTTTAATGCGTGCCAGCCGCTTTAATGAGATTTACAGTTTAATGCCTTCGATCACGAACTAAGTGTGACCGACAAAAACGATCCCCAAAGCATTATAACAATATTTTAATATGACGTTCATTGCGTACAATCTATTACCATCTTCGAGAAAAATTCCCACTCGGCCAGTCTCCCTAAAAATTTAAAAGATTAACCTTCAATCAGTAGAACATCCCTCAAACCATCAAATTTGTTAGAAACTCTAATAAACATCCAGGAAGAGCTATCTTTCCCATTACAGTGTCAATCCTGTCTGCAGAGAGAAGGGACACAGCATCCAGCAATTTCAAACCCCCTTCCCCAAAAGTCCAGCAACTGCGGCAACTCCTATCATACCTTCCTCAAAATTCTCAACACCTTCCCTTCTCCCAAGATCTACGCTAATTAATGGTGCGGTTTTGGCATCTGAAAGCGCCAAGTTTTGGCAGACGTACCAAAATAAGAAGAAAGCTAGATACACTAAGCAATTCTGAGACACCATGACAAAGCTAGCACCAGACAACTATAAGCCCAGTCAGACTACTCTACCTCCAAAAGAACGGCCAATCAGTCCCAACATGATTTTCCCAGCTCAAACCAATCACCACCAAAAAGCCCAGAGATAAAATCTATCAGAAGAACCAACGCCTCGAGCGTGGAGACAATTACACTTAAACCTGAGTTAATGGCGTCACTTCTCAGAGAAGGTACACTAGAGATCCACCACACAGCGTCTGAAAGAAATTTGAAAAAGAGAGCTCCATTGCAATCGCAACTCAATCTGGCATAGCGGAACTGCAACAAAGTGACCAGGCCTTTTCAAATCCCTCCTAAATAAGAGCACCACGCCAAATAAATTCAACACCCGTGGTTAGCCCTATAAGCGAAAACACAGATGCAGAGGGAAAAAACAACAAATGATAACTAAAGACGCCTGACCCAACGCTTAACAACTTCACCAACCAAACCATCGAAACCACCTAGATCGCCTCTGTTCACAGAGAAAAAGAAACCCAACCTGGATCCTCTTGTATAATAAAACCAAAGTTAAGTTGCAGTGACCCCAAGCACCTAATTAATGCTTCGTTATCAACCAACAGTCCTCCAAAATAGCCACTACCAAACTATTATCAACTACTACACAAATATCCTTTATATTAAAAACGCCTAAAAGCGTTCTAAAAAGTATCATTTTCGCCTAATATGAGGTAACAAACATCACCAAATAAAATTCGATGCCACCCACCATTATCTAGAGAGACCCTTCCTACAATAGAATGTTCGCCGCGTTAGGGCTGCCTATGAAAGTCTCCTAGAATTAGTGAAAGAATATAACCTTCTTTGCATCTGCCTCAACAAGACAATGCATAATAATCTAAATTCCTATTTTAAAAATAGATACCACTGTATTACCGAACAAGACAAAAACAAACGCGGCAATATAATATTTATAGAAAAAAAAAACCCAAACACCTCACTCCAACTTAACACACAATTAAACGCAATAGCAGCAAAAATGCAATTAATCCAATTAACAACAGTATGCTCCATATTTCTATCCCCGAACATAGCAATATCATACAGTCACATGAAACAACTGACCAACCAGTTTCCGTATCCATATCATATCTGGGGCAAATTCAGTGCAAGAAGTCGTGCTTGAGAGGACGACAAAGAAACCAGCCATGGGCGGATGATCCTACAATTAATAGAAAATAAAAATCAAGAAATTCTTAACATGGCAGCCCTACCCATTCAGCAGACCAACAAATTCTCCATTATCAATCTCTCATTCCGCTCACATAATCTACTTGCAGACCTTTTTGGTATACTCGTAATGATTTATATGAAAGTGATCATTATCCAATTATATCATAAACCCTTTCACGAACAACCATTACACTTAAACTGCACTGGCGTTATAAACGAGCAAACTGATCAGCCATCACTCAAGATACAGCCACAATAACCGCCAGTCTTGAAAATCCCAAATCACCTGAATACGTCGATATCTTTACCTAAACTCTGGCTTCGATCGCTATTAAACATTCCTCAGATTTCAACGATGAGCAAAGAGCTTCTCCTCCCAAGGCAGAACAACAACTAGAAATAAAATCCAAGCAGCAAAGAAACAGATCGTACGGAATTTGCTCTATTTTAGGATCCGACAACGACTACATGGAACACAACAGACTGCGCAGTTGCTGAACGAGATTCCAAAAGGCACGGCGTGAATCAAGGCAGCGTTATATTTTAACTATAGACACGACTACTACTATCGTGAAAGTATGATACCAGATCCGGAAAATGATTATGGTGGATAATTTTAACAAGGCAGACATTTTGATCTCATTCATTTATCTGCGTTTTTGTTTCCAAGAATGCGAATTCATGAAAAAGGTTCTTTCTTAAGCCATGGAACAAGCAATATTTGAGATCATAGCAGTTCTTTCTACCTCAAAACTTTTATTATTTTTACTAAACCTTCGATCGCTTTCTGGCTCTTACGCAATTACTTCTGTTGGGGGTTAGGATAGGTTAAGTTAGGATATGTTGTTTTTTGCTTTTTCCTTTCTTTTTGGAATACGTGATGGTAATTCTTAACCTTGTTGCATGTTTTGTGAGATGGGACATCAGTTTGTGAAAGTATTTTTAAAATTCAATGTCCAAGTCTCAGTCCTCTATGTGTTTGGGTATATCGATTGCCGCATGTATGGGGTGCAGAAAGATACCCATACCTTCGCCACTAAAGGCTTTATCCAAGGAGGGCAACACACATGACGGTAATGGGCGCGGCTGTTGCAGAACCCGCCCACTAAGGCAGGTTAATCCGCGTTAATATGGGAAGTGAGTGGGTGTCTGAAATGTGAAGGCTAGATTTGATGTAGGAAAAATGGGAGTGTTATTTAATGTCTTTAAAAACGGAAAAATCGTAGATATCTTTTCATTGTGTGACAAAAATGAAATGGAATGAAGAGTTTGTGAGAAAGAATGCGATTAGCTGTGTAGATAAGGGTCGTGGGGATAAAGAGTGTGTAACAGTGCTTTTGAGTTATAAATGACATGATGCAATGGTTGCATAAAAATGTGTGACTTCTAAGATTATGTTTGTGAAGTTTAAATTTGCTAAGGTGAAACTGTGGGTAGTTGTAATGCATGATCCTCTAATGATAGAAGTGGAGCTGAGAAAGAGTTCTGGATTGACTTGAGACTAGTGGTGGATAGAATTGAGAATGGGTATTGGTTAATAGTTGTAGAAGATATAAATGGACGAACAAGTGACAGAGTGAGAGAGGGGATAATGGAGCTTTTGCTATACCTGGAGATAATTAAAATGGAGAAAGTGGGAGGGTTTTGTGAAAGCTATAAGAGGTATGAGTAAGGAAGTATCTGGTCGCATTATGTGTAAGGCTAAACTGGTTTGTGCATGAGAGAGAAGGGGTGAGGAAGGTAGAATCAGAAGTGAAAGGTTATTGAATCATAGAGGAAATGGTGAGTATGTCTGAATGCTTGAGAGTAGGAGAGAGGAAATAATTGCGAGCATGGAGATAGAGCAAATGTAAAACAAATTTAAGGAAGAGGTAGTATGTAGTGAAAAGGCTGTGTGGGTGTGGGCCGGGACTGGAAAGAGGAAGCGAAATGCTGAATGGCGGTAGCGGATATGAAGCCTGTCGTAGAAATAAAAAAAATGTACTTGTAAATGCCTAATAATGCAGATGAGGATGTAAAAGTGAAACAGGCAATGAAACAAAGTAGCAAAACAACAAATGAAGCATTGGAGGAAAGATGAATGAGGATCTCAATGGGAACAGGAAGCTATTTGTGGAAGGAAGTGAGAAGGGTGAGGGAGGAACCAGGGCCAAAATAGCTGTGTGAACACCAAGGACAAGAACGGACGAGTACTTTTGAGCAATGAAGCAAAAGTAGATGGCGAGAATACTTTGATGAGTGTATAATATGAGTATGGATGATGATGCCAATATAAATATGATTCTCTTCGAGGGTGTAAATCGGGTGCTGTATCGTGGTATGGAAGAAAATGGAAATGCTGAGGTGCTAAAAAAAGTGGTGGTTTAGGTGTTTTATGGAATTGTTTTGGTAGCTGTATTGTGAGTCAATTTAAAGTGGAAAGGTGCCCGAGCACTGGAATAATGCAGTAATATTGTCATTGTATAAGGCTAAATGGGAAAATAGGTGAATGCAGGACTTACAGGGAGATGTCTGAGTGCTGTAGTGAAAACATACGAAAAAGATTTCTTTAGCGTATAGAAAGAATACCAGGGATTGATGGGGGATGAGCAAGGGGGGTTTAAATCAGGTAGAGGGGTTAGAGATCAAATATTTTTACTCCGACATCTAGCTGAAAAAAAGGATAAAAGATCTAAAGTGGTCAAATGCTAGGTTCTTGCATCTGGAGAAAGCGTATGAACTGGTGGATAGACAAGCATTATGGAATGTGCTAAGAATGTATGGAGTAGGTTGTACAAATTTGGATAGTTTAAAGAGCATTTATGTTAGTAGTAATTCGTGCTTTGAACCAGAAAGATAGACGCAATGAGTAGTTTAACATACTTGAGAGTGTAAGACAAGGTTGTGTGATGACGCTAGTGTTTTATAATATCTTTATGGATGTAGTAGTGAGTTGTACGTATGGAGATGGAGGAAAAGAATGTGATAGTGATAAAGAATGGTAAGGGATGTTCCTTATCTATGTTGGTAAGTACTTGTATATGTTTTGACCTGGTGTTGGTGGGGATAGGGAAAGTTGTTTTTTTTGTAATGTTGAGTGTATCTTTTGGCAGGGTATGTGATTAGAGAGCTTTACAAGTGATTGCTGAACTATGTAAAGTAATATAGTATTTGAGGGTTAGAATGAAGTGGGGTGTTATATCCGAGTCTGTGGTGTCAACCTTGAACATGTGCATTGCAAATGATAGTGGTACAGATTATTCAGATTGCCACCACAAGGTTTCAAATGGTAGGAAACTCTATTGGACAATTAGAGCAGTAGTGAATTGTTATAGGTGTTTTTCCTGTTGAGTGGTTTGGTTACTAACGGTGACTTATCAGGGATATTTTTGGTACCACTCCTGGGTAGCCGGCTAGAATTCTGGTTCAGCTTGTGGCTAGCAATTCGGTTCTTTGAGAGGGCCCTTTGTGTGAGGCTTTGACTCCATGTAGTACAGTTGTCTTCTTGATTGCAGGTTGGTTTAAGGTTTATCAGGAGTTCCTTATGGATAAGGAAATCTTTGGTGCTGGATTCAGTATTCGTTATTCGGCATGAACTTGGAAAGTCTTCAGATGTTTCAAATGACATTAAATTTATCCTTTCGACTTACATTAATTTTTTCAATGTTTTACATTAATATAAAATCTTAAAAAAATGTTGTGTTCATTAGGAATTTTATACTTTAAATTTGATCATAATTACAGAATTAAATCGATTTGAACATGGCTTTTCGTACACTATTTTTATCGCATATTTGTTGTCTTTCCTTATCCATATTAATTTTACAAATACTAAAACAATACTATTATATTAATTGTTCTTTGATATCATTTGAATTATTTAATGGGATAAGTTTGGACATCCGAATAATTAAAATGGTGATATCTGGGAAACAACCCTTCAATAGTTGCCAAATGCCACCACATCTTTCGTTTAATGTTCAAAGCAGAAGTTCTCTTTATCAAATCCTCCCTTTATTTGATTTAAATTGAATATATAGATGCCATTGCATTGTAATTATTACTTACACTCGTATACACAGATTTTTCTAATTATTCAATCTATAATATTATATTCTTTTCCTTTGTTTCATTTTTAAAAACGGTACGAAGGTTCTTCGAGTTAAAGAAAAAAATAGATTAGCCATGGACAAAATAATGAACTGCTTACAAAATTACAATAACTTGGAAAAATATGACTGGGGGGGGGGTTAGTTACGTTAGAGGACATATGGATTACAATGGTGACGGCATTTATTTGTATAAAATTTACTAATTACTTTTCGGGCCAAACGTTGAACTTCAGGAAAGCCGGGTCTTAGTTCAGACCTCACAGCTCCTAAGACCGAGCACGAACTCTCCTCAATTTCTTTAAGGGATGTGGCAATATCTATAGGCGCTCGTCATTGCTGTTGTAATTTTGCATGTTAATTAACCTTAGTTGTAACGCTTGCACAGATCGCACAAGATTAGGGAACAAAGAAAAAACCCCGCGATCATTAGACCACTGTCCATGTGGACACTTCCAAAAGATAGGTAATACATTTTGGGAACAAGTGTGGTTTTTATACTACTATTTTCCTTTTGGACTCCCTTAAATCAAATGTTTATTAGGTTCGACGTAAAACCATTATAATATTTCATAAAATACATCAAGCTGCTGATTTTTTATGTTTCTTTGAGTCTCATTCCATATTACAATGTGACCACCACATATATTCCCCTTCATTTAGGTATAGCTTACAACAAAGTAATGTAAAGATTTATAAATAAATATTTTTCACATATTTAAAAAACAACATAAATTTTACAGTATTCGGATTGTCTGAGGTTCTTTGAATAATATATTTTTGCTACACTTTTAATACTTCAATATGAGCGTTCGAACGCAGGAGCTGCAACTCCTCATTGCCAACAAAAGTTATTATTTATGTATAAATGTTTTATGTGTGTGCACCACAACTTTAGTATTTTATTTCTATAATTGCTTTCCTATTAAATTTTTATTATTAACTCCAACATAAATTTCAAGGTGATCAGCGATTCTGAGGTTCTTTGTATAATTTTAATTTATGTATAGTG
Organism: Ceratothoa steindachneri; assembly: GCA_963969495.1. Taxonomy (NCBI): domain Eukaryota; kingdom Metazoa; phylum Arthropoda; class Malacostraca; order Isopoda; family Cymothoidae; genus Ceratothoa; species Ceratothoa steindachneri. The sequence goes on from OZ018330.1 coordinate 102,587,960, forward strand.
TTCTTTGTGTGCACGCACTACAGCTTTATATTTACTTTCTTATTTCATTTTTAGTTTATTATTATTGACACTGCAAATAATAAATTTCAGAGTGTTCAGAAATTTTGAGGTTCTTTGTGTAATTTATGTTCTGCCAAACTTTTAACCTATCACAGAGCGTTCGCACGCAGGAGCAGGCACTCCTGATCGCAAATAAACCTCTTTTTGTGTACGTTACTGTGTGTGAATACAACACATGACTTCTGTCTAATTAAACCGAGCTTATGAGTACGGAGTTAAATCTAAAAATAATAAGACTAATGTTCGGCACTGAATTTGGTCTAAAAAAATTATTATTGTTTGTATCACTTGGCACAGGATTTCCACTATTTACACTTTGAGCGATGAATAGGCACTGAATTTACATTTGAATTTTTAAACATTATTGCTTGCATTCGGAATACTTTTTACTATTATCATTGTTATTAACATTGAAGCACTGTGCCCGAAAGAAAGGCGTCAGTTCATCTGCTAATTTGATCTTGAGCCAGTGCTAAGTCCTTTTGAGCGCAGATGATGGGTGCTGTGTTCGTAGGTAGAGAGTGGACAAACTTGGGCTAAATTATGTCTTCATCTACGCCTACTTTATTAGCGGTTCATCGTAGCTCTTCCAGGCTGCTTGAAAGTAAGGCGTGAGTATAAATGAGCTTATCGAATAGTATTTGCCTCGTAGTGGTTTTCGTTCTTAGGAGAGTAGCTCTACGAGATGATTGTAGGTGGCAGACGATCCACCTTCCTTGGCAGCAAGGCAGCCAAAATTCACTATTTTTTAATCATCCCGTAACAGTTGCTTCATTGAAGACTGAAGGCTTAATGGTGATGGAATTCGCAAGGTCTTCTTCTTTATGTGTAAATTTAGCAGCCGATTGCTCTGTTTCCGAATCCATATTCTTCTTGATCAACATTGTTCGAAGTAAGTGATTCACCAGTTATGGATGTGTCTAACTCCATAACAGAGGAGCAACCCTCACTGGTGATCAAAGCTCCTTCTTCAGTGAATTATCTATTTCTTTATTTCTAGTTTGTTGTGGATGTCTTCTTATGTTGGTACTCTCTACATTTTCTAGAGACTTGAGCTTAGAAGCGTCTTTTGGTATTGCTGTTCTCCAGCCTGAGTCATTTTCCTATTCTTCGTTTATACCTTAGGAAAGCACAACTCGCCGGAAACATAAGTTACAAATTAAATTACTTTTGTACATTCAACATGAGTTTCAAATGACACTAAATTTCTACATTCTACTTACATTAATTATTTTTAATATTTTACATTATAATAGAATCTTACAATTGTTATTTAATTATATACAAGTATTTCGATAAGGTGGTTTTCATTAGAATTTGCCTTATTAAATTTGATCATAATTACAGAGTTTAATCGATTTGAACACAGCTTTTCGTACTCTATTTTTATCACATATCCGTTTTCTTTCCTTACCTATATTAATTTTACCAATAATATAACAATGCTATTATATTAGTCGTTTTTGATATCATTTAAGTTATTTACTGGGATCAGTTTTGACAATCTGAATAATTAAAATAGTTACATCTTGGAATCATAACTTCTAAAGTTGTCAAATGCCGCCACATCTCCCATTTAGTTCGCTAGGCACAAGTTCTCTTTACCAAATCTTCGATTCATTTGATTTTAAATTAAATATATAAAGACCATTGTATTGTAATTATTGCCTACACTCTATACACAGGTTTTTATAATTATTCAACCTAAAATATTATATTCCTGTGATTTCTTTCTTTTTTAAAATGATACTAAGGTTCATCGAGTCAGCGAAAAATAATACATTAGTTATCTACAAAATAATGAACTGCTTACAAAATGACTTAAGTTGGAAAAATGTGACTGAGGCTGTTTATTCTTTTACGATAGGCTACATTCCCTATCGGGAAATGTAGAAATTGTTATTTGGCTGCGAAAAGCTTTTTGGCAAAGCAGGTGTCCCGGGGAGAATTAATAGAAGAATCTACAAACAAATACACTTTCAAAGAAAAAGAATTTACCTTGTTGTGCTTTGCACTAAAACAAAATATCTCTGCGTGTGTGTGCATGAGGAAAAGTGCTAAATTAAACTTATTTTGTTGTGGGGATTTTCATCTCACTTTCTTCTCCATCGTGTATTTCTATGCTGGGACAGCATAACATGACCTTCGACAAGTATGACAATGCAACGATAAACGGAAGAATCGAATATAGTGAACTTAACAAACTTATTGAGAAATGACTGCGAGGAAATAAGGGAACTATAATACAAGTCTAGGTAAATAAGATATTGAAAACAATAACATATCAGGAGAAGAGATGAAAGAACGCCGGATAATTGGCAGATGCATAGTAAAATTACTTAATGGTAAACGCAGGAAGAACATTAAAAACAGAGACAAGATTATTGAAAGATTTATATTAAGAGCTATATGATTATTCTGCCTGTAAGCATATGGGTCAAGAAGAATTATATAATGGTCGTATTGAGGAGACGCAAGTTGTGGTGTATTAGGTAAATGGTATTGTTGACGACAAGGTTACTAGTTATGTAGGTCCAGATGACGGTGAATCAATTGTATGTGAATGAATAGGTTTCTGTAACCACCACCTTATAAGGGCGTGGCGAGTTCCAGTTTATAGGTGAAGGGCGGCGTTATTCCAACAACGGAATATTACAGTGCAAGCGCGCGAGACTAGTAGTCTATATATTATCAACGCAAATACGAAGTAAGGGCTAGACAAGACTCAGTGGATTAAAAATGGGAGCGTGAACGCAAGTTAATTCGTTACGATTGAATGTCTTAATCAATGAATGAAATCTAAATCTCCCTTACCCTCTCCTTTTCTTTTTTATATATGCGCTCTTAATGCAGAGGGCGTGGCCTGGAAATGACCATGGGATGACCTACCTCCGTTGTGGTTGCATTTCTCCAGCCCCTAGGTGGAACTAGGAAGTCTGTGTACGGTGTGTACATTTACATGATTAAGTTCTTATTTGTATAATTTGATACAATTATCGCTGTGCCATTTATTAAGGTCAACAGCTGTGTTTACCCGGGCTCATCATTAAACTTCCGTCTTTGATAATTCTATCTTGAGACACAACTTGGGCAGTTTTAGAGCAGACTTATTGAATCCGCAATTTTGGTGCCAGAAGAAAACCTATTGCGTAGTCCGATTATTACAAGCCGACCTACTGCGTAATCCGGTGACTACAGTATAAGAGGAAGTTATGTAGTAGACCGCCTTGACCCCAGTAAGGAGACTTCATTTGGTGAGCCGCAGAAGAGCTGCCATCCATGGGCACGAAATCGCGCTTTTGGTAACCTTGAACACACTCATTAAGTAGAGATGGAGTAATTAAGCAAACGCTACGGAGTCCTGCCAGATCGCGTCCGCATAATACGGAAAATATCAGGAGGAAGGAAAAGGAGCCCCGTTCCAACGTCTCCATTACGATGGCAGAAGACAAACTGTGAAGAGAATGGAGGCCAAAGATGGCTCAACGAGAGCCAGATGACCGGCCAAGAATCGCGGAGAGGCTCAAGAACGGGGAATACATCAAAGACCGACTTAGTTCAGGTATAACTCAAGTTGTCAACCGTTTGGCTGTGGGAAAGGCCTTCGAAAGTCCTCCGAGGCTCAAAATGGCTACTTCCCCTAAGAAGAGTCTCGGTGGCCGCAGTGTCATTGGCCGTCAAGGAGAAGGGCGGCAAGAGCTTGAGATGCGTGGCAAGGCCTCTCCTCACCGACTCTATGCGAGAACAATGTCGAGGGCGCTGTCTTCACCTTCTCAACGACTTGAAGAGTCATGGCAATCCACGTCCATTCACTAGTAAGCTTCACTACCAGAATAAGCATTAGACTTTACATTTTGAAAGTTTGAATACCTGGATAGAATTGTAACTAAATTCGAATATTAAAAAAAAACTGCGCCAGAGATTTGATTGATTCCCAGGCACAAAAATAAATTAAAAACCTAACCATCGTGATTGAAAGTATTAATGCAGAACAAAACAACTCTATTCAAGAGTGAATCTCTTAAAAGGTTAATCAGGAGTGACTTCGAAACAGCGTTAATCAGGAAGGATTGAAAAAAAAAATCTTGAGAGAATTCAAAATAGCGAAGGTAAGGTAAAATAGTATTAATCTGGAGCGATTGGAAAAGAGCCATAATCAGAAGGAAATGCAAAATTTGGAACAAGGCAAGGGAGCGGTTATCATGGAGCGAATGAAAAAGAGCCTTAATTAGTAGCAAATGCAACAAAGCATTAATTATGAGTGATTGCAATAGAGTGTTAAGTAGAAGCAAACACAAAAAGGAACGTTGAACAGGTGATAATTAAAAAGAGCATTAAATGGAGTGTAGGTAAAAAAGGATTAATCAGGACTGATTGGAAGAGAGCGTTAATTAGGAACAAATGGGATAAAGCATTAATCAGCGGTGAAAGCAAAAGAGTGATAATAAAGAGCAAAGACAAATGCTGGTTAATCAAAGACGATTGAAAAAAAGGTTAATCCTGAGAGAATGCAAAATAGGCTCCCTTAAGGGGCGCGGCGATTTGCCTTCCAGCCGCCGTGCTGACGGGACTCAGCGCCCCGTCCGACCCCAGCTTAGCCTCTTCTCCTTCCTTCAAAACACTTCTGTTTCCCCCCGGTTTCCTTGCTTTTCCTACAACCTCTCCCACAACTTTCTCTGGTCAGCCTCTAATTTCACAGGGTAGATGCTGACCTTCTCAGCCAACCGTCCCGGATCGGGGCTGATGGGAGAGGGAAAAACGTTCCCTAACCCCTGAGCTCCGATTCGGGATGGTCGGTTTTTAACAACCTGCTTCATCCCCACCCATACCTTCCTCACACCTCCTTTCCTTCACACCTCCTTTCCTTCACACTTCACTTTCTATTTGTTTTATGCCGTGCCCAAGGTGGAGCCACTTTCCGGAAGGGCTGCCAGGTCACCAGGCGGGAGGAGTGGCCTAAAATGGCGGCCCTTGGCTCTGCCAGCCCTGTACTCAGCCCTTGCAGAGCGGGCTAATGCGAGGGGTGATTAGCGTTTGCTTCCTGCAAAAAGAATAGGATCCATATGCCCGATGATGTAAAACCCCAAACTAAAACTCTTCCCCTTTCCCTCTCACCATTGACGGAGCCGCCTTCGGGTAGGTCTACTGAAAAAATAGCGGTTTCCTCCCTGTCCTCTCGCAGGGGACTCTGCAAAGCTCTTTAACCGGAGATGATGCTTACTCCTCTCCTTAGCCTACAGGTGTAGGGGCTTTCCCTCACCCCCTTGTCTGGAGGTGCCCTCGTGGCGCCTCCCTCTTTTCAGCGGCAGTCCCACCTTTACTTTCCAAGTGGACTGCTAAGAAAGCAAGGAGGCAGCCCATAACCGACTGCTCCCCATTGAAGCAGCTCGGTAGGGCCTCCCCATACTTTACTCGTGACACCGCTGCCAATGGGATCTGTGATGCCCTGGGGCGATGGCCAAATGCATCCCCACCGAGATAGACATTGTGCTTGAGGCAACCCAGCCTCAGACGGTAAGGCCTTTCATGGGGGCGAATCCGGGCTCGGGGCCAAGCACCGAACCCGAGTTCGCCCCTATGCAGGTTCCTCCTCAAACGGCTCGGTTCTCCAAGGCAGTACAAGGAGGGGATGGATCTCCTCCTAAAGGCTGGTGCACCTGCAAATGTCAGGATCTTCTCCATCTCGGAGAAGGACCTTGCTGAAGTTGGTCCTTCTGACCTGGAGGCTCTTGTCGGTGGAGAGGAGAAGCGAGTTCATTCCCCGCCCTCCTCTCCTTAAAAGTAAAAAAATAAAAAAATAACGAAAAAAACTCAGGGCTCCTCTCCATCCACGGGGGCTGTGAGGACAGATGAGCCTGCTACTTCGGTAAGCGATTAAGCTAAGATCGACACGTGCGGCCCCGCTGCCCCCCCTTCCGGGTGCAGAGTCTCTGACAAAGATCAAAGGCACAAGTACAAGTGCGAAGAGCGTAGCCTCGATTACGTCGGGGCCCCTCATTGAGAGACTACCCGCGTTTTCGAGCCCGCTCGCTTCAAACGGTCCCTGGTTATTTACTCCACTAATGGCAGCATGTTGGCTAAGGGCAACATGATCCATGAGAGGAGAGCTTTAGCTAGTGTGATTGGTAGAGAGCCGAAGGTGACCCATTTCTCCGACGGGAGCCTTTTAGCGAATGCGTCTAATCTCTCCGAGGTGGCTATGATTAGTACTCTTCGGACACTTGATTGTACGCCTGTGAGTGTGACGCTGCACTCATCCATGAACTTTGTGAAAGGAGTGGCTTATGCGAGGAAACACGTGAACTACTCTATAGATGACATAATCTTAGAGCTTTCCTAAACATGAGGCGGTCAAGGTCGAACGTGTGATGAGAAAACAGGGAGGGGCCTTGAGACCCACCCCTACACTCTTCGTCACATTCGACTGTGACAAGCTCCCTGAGTCAGTGCGTGCCGGTTGGTATCGCTAACGCGTGAAGGCATTCGTGTCACTGCCACGGAGGTGCTATTACTTCCATCGCTTCGGCCATACTAATCGTTCCTGTTGGGGTTACCCGAAATCTGTGTAAGTTGCTCCAAGGCCGCACATGATAAGTCCAGATCGCGTGTGGCCAAGTGTTTAAATTGTGGAGAGCCGCACCCCGCTTCTTCTAAGCAATATGATGCATATTTCCTTGAGAAGGAAATCCTGGCCGTTCAGGCTCAGGATCGTCTCTCATTTCGGAAGACAAAGGACTTAGTCCTAGCGCGTCCGGCGCTGCCCGGGACGTCCTATGCCTCAATGTTGAAAAGGACACCCTATGCTCCTGGTCCCTCCAGGCCTAAGAGTACGATCGTTTCCGCGCGTATTCGGAACCCTTGTGCAGATTCTAACCACCTCAGGTGCATTCCTGGTAAAGCTGGCGGCACAAAGGGTCCACACCCAGCCCCAGCTAAAACCAGAGCTCCCCACTTCTCCCAGCCTGACCGTTTCCTGTAAGGCGAAACGGCCACGCACCTCCACCGAGTCGTTAGACTCACAAGAGGCAACACCCCTGAAGTTGGTCGCCAGGCCATCTTCCGGGGTTCCTAAAGCTGCTCCTCAAAAGGAGGACATCACTAAAGGAGTTTTGGCTCATTCGCTTACGTCTAATGGTGTGCTGAGTGGTTCGGAGACGGTGGAAAAGACGCGTATGGCAAGCCCAACCTCCCCCAATAAGTCCTCGAAGGCGACAGCGCCTTTAGCGAATTGTCCGGCCAACAGCGCCTGTAGTTCTGTCTCCGAAAAGCGTACGACCATTCCCGTGTGGGCCTTCTCATCGAGTTAGGCTTGGATGGTATATTCCTTCAATGGAATTGCTGCGGACTCCAGGCCAGCTGGGAGGAGTTGCGGAGGCTCGTCTCCTCCCGTTCCTCGTTAGCTATCTTTTTGCAGGAGACTATTCTGAGCGCATGCCCCCAGCCCACCCTCCCGGGGTATAAGGGTTTTACGACCCCACCTCCATGGGATGTGGGCCGGGCGGAAGGATATGCGATTTACACCCTGCATGATGTCACGGTTCTTCTCTTCACTTTAGATACCTCATTTCAGGCAGTAGTTGTGCGGCTGCACCTAAATAGGAGGTATACTGTTATTTCCGGGTACATTTCACTGTCAGCCGACTTTGACGCGGGGGACTTCCGAGGCATTGTGGCACGGTTGCCAAGGACCTTTCTCTTGCCCGGAGATCTAAACGGTAGACACTCCATCTGTGGAGACTACTCTATTAATCCCCGGGATCAATTCTTTGCCGATCTGATCGACTAGTTTGAGATGGGTGTCCTAAACGTGGATGAGTTTACGCATCACTGCCCGAAAACCGCTTCATTTTCCTGCCTCGATCTATCTTTGTGCTATCTGGATGCACAGCCCGATTTTAATTGGAGGGTGGTCGACGACCTCCATGGTAGTGATCACTTTCCCAATCAAATATCATTTTCTAGGCAGCTGCCGCCCAAGCGCCCGCCCCGGTGGTGCTTTCTCACACAGGAGAGATATCACTCTACTCCGACCGGTTTCCGCCCAATCTCTCTAACCTCTTGCGTGGGCAAGTTAATGGAGAAATTGGTAAATGTTAAATTAGCCTTTTTCCTGGACAGCGGAGGCCATCTGTCTTCCGCACAGTGCGGCTTCCGCAAGTTCCACTCCACGTCGGATGCTCTGTTCCGACTGGAAAATGCCGTCTGCGAGGCTTTCCTTCGTATAAAGCACTACGCCACGGTGTTTTTTGATCTGGAGAAGGCCTATGATACCGCATGGCGATACGGTATCATGGAGACTCTCCACACGATGGGGGCGAGGGGACGCCTCCCAATGTTTATATCTGAATTTTTGCGAGATCGTCGATTCCGCGTACGGGTGGGGGGAGCCCTCTCTGGCCCAAAAGAGCAGGAAGAGGGTGTCCCGCAGGGAAGTGTCCTCACTGTCACACTCTTTGCCCTGAGCATCAACGGCATCACCTCGGTGCTGCCGAAAGATGTTCTCGCTACGCTCTACGTGGACGACCTTTCGATCTCTTTTGGCGCGGCCCAGATGCCAACTCTGGAGCGTCGACTCCAACAGGCATTGAACCACGTCTCTCGCTATGCCGAAGCGCACAGGTTTCGGTTTTCTTTGGCCAAGACAAAGGTGGTGCACTTCTGCCGCCATTGACGGCTTCACCCCGACCCAGATTTGTTTCTTAATGGGGTGCGCCTGGATGTGGTTGAGTCGCACCGTTTCCTTGGTCTTGTATTTGACCGACGCCTCACATATTCGCAGCCTTAGGGTCTCTTGTACCCGTGCCATGGAGATTCTTCGTTCCGTGACGTTCAGCGCTTGGGGCGCTAATAAAGCTAATGCCTTACGATTTGATCGATCCTTTTTTGTTCGAAGCTCGACTACGGATGCGAGTTTTATGCATCTGCACCTGAGCGTGTATTGCGGAAGGTGGACTCGATCTACCACACCGGCCTTCGCCTGGCGACTGGTGCCTTTTGCCCTTTCCCCATTAAGAGCCTACTTGTCGGTGCTGGGGAGATGTCACTCGCTCTATGCCGTGCACAGTGCATTATTCGCCTATACGCGCAAGCCCGGAGCCTCTTTCAGTCTCCAACAGCTCTCACTGCATTCACAGCTGATTTTAACGGTGCCTATGCAGCCGAGAGACGCCAGTCATACCTTAAGCCCTTTGGGTTCAGGGCCAGGAAACTCCTTCGAGAGCTAGGTATAGCTCTCGGGCCGGTGTCACCCCTAGTTCTGCCCAGGACTCCACCCTGGAGAGTACCACCTTTGGCTACTTGTCGCCACGCCTCTGCTTCCAAAGCTTCTACAGCGCCGGTAGTATTGCGTTCAACCTTTTTGGAGCACACCTCGTGTCACGCTGGAACTGTGCCAGTGTATACGGATGACTCCAAGTCCCAAGAGGGGGTTGGCTTCCACGCCGTATCCACTCTCTTTGAAGTCAGCGGGGCTTTGTCAGGCGCTGCGTCTGTCTTCACGGCCGAGCTGGTGGCAATACACCACTTGGTACGGGAGATTACGTGACGTGCTCGGTCCAGAGAACGGATTGTGATTTATAGCGAATAACAAAGCGCCTGGATTGCTCTCATGGCTTTGGAATCACTGCATCCCCTGGTTCGCAATATCCGTGAGCCCACGGTTTTGGCAAGCCGGGCGGATGTCGAGATTATCTTCTGCTGGGTTCCTGGACATATATGAATTCCTGGGAATGAGCGCGCCGATGAGGGCACCAAAGAGTCCGCTTGGACGCGGCAACCTGACCAGCGTTTCGCTCTTCCTCACACCGACTACATGGCAGAAATACGGGCAGCTCTCAATGCTGCTTGTGAAGAAGTTGGGAGACGGTCGAGGGGAACTTAAAGTTTCGTGCCATTGCTCCGCGACTGTTCCCATGGGCCCAGCCCGCTATGCCGCGAAGGCTTCAGGTTGCTTTCTGTCCTATCAAAATTGGACACACTCGTGGGGCGAACCGACATTTGATGAAGCGCTCGCCTGCGCTCTACTGTAAAGACTGCGTTGTTCCCCAGACTGTTCGGCACATTCTTGTTAAATGTCCCACTCTGGGAGATCTTTGCGCACGTTACCTGTTCCGGTACCGGGAGGGTAACGTTTTTGTTGTTGTTTTCTCTGTAGGTCCCACGTCCCTGCTCCGAGGGGAGGCGTACCTCCCCCCGACGCTGGCACCTGCCTCCTACTTTGTGATTTTTTCTTCTTTATTGTTGTTTTTGTTGTTTTTTGTTATTCTAAAGTAGCCTAGTACTAGGCTCTCGTGGTGAGTACGGCGACTTATGCCCAATTAGGCAGTCGTCAGATGAGCTCCTAAAAAAAAGAAAAGAAATTTTAGGCGGAATCAGGATCGATTTAAAAAATGTTAATAACATTAATTCAAACTTTAATCTTGAGTTAAGGAAAGAAAGCGCTAATCAATAGGGAAGGTAAAATACGTTAATCAGAAGCGAAGGGTAGATAGCGTTAATCAGGAGAAAAAGTAGAATAGCGTTAATCTAGACCGAAGGCAAAAAAGCGTTAATTAGAAGCGACTGTAAAAAGAACCTTAATCATGAGCAAATACAAATGAGCATTAATAGGGAGTGTATGTAAACCAGTTAATCATGAGCTAATCCAAACGAGTGTTGATCAAGAGCAAAGGGTAGAGAACAGTAATCAGTTGCGAATGTCATGTAAACTCTAATGGTGAGCTAATGCCAATGAGCGTTAATCATGAGGGAATGCAAAGGTACCTTAATCGAAGGGAATAAAAGGAATTCAAAATAGCTTTAATCAGTAGTGAATGATAAAAGAGCTTTAATCTGGAGCGAATGATAAAAGAGCGTTAATCAGGAGCGAATAAAAAAAGAGCGTTAATCAGTTGCGAATGAAAATGAGCTTTAATAATAAGCGAAGGCAAGAAAACGTTAATCAAGAAAAAACACAAGAGTGCGTTAATCAGAAACAAAAGAAAAGAGTGATAATCAGGAGAGAATAAAAAAGAGCGTTAATCAAGAGTGAATGCAAATGAACGGTAACCTTTAGGGAATGCAAAAGAGTGTTAATCTTGAGCGAAAGCAAGAGTGTCTATCAGGCACGAATTCAAATTAGCGTTAAGAAGAGCGAATATAAACGAGCGTTATTCAGGAGCGAATGCAAAAAGGTGTTAATCTGGAACGAAAGCAAGTAAGTGTTGGTCAAGAACGAATGTAAAAGAGCGTTAATCATGCAAAAGACCGCTCATCAGAAGCGAAAAAAAGAGTGTTTATCAATAGCGAATGCAGAAGAGTCTTAATCAGAAGAGAAGGCAAATACAGCGTTAATCAGGAGCAAAACAAAAAGAAAATAAATTTAATCAGAAGGGACTACAAAAGAGCGTTAATTTGAAGAGAATGCAAAAGAGCAAGTACAAAAGAGTTTCAATCAGTCACTTTTGTAATCCTATTGCTACTAGTGTAGAACTTGCTCAAGGGTGGCAACAACCGTATTTAATTGCATCTGAAAACACGATGAGGCAAAGAATTTTGGACAATGGCCTTGTAACAAGGAAAGAGGCAAATCAGCCACTATACACTAAGAAAAACATTAAATACAGGTTGTCGTTCAGCAGAAGCTACAAGAGACATCTAAAAAATCGACTGTCCTAACAAGGTGGCTTAAATGGCTTAAATAAAACAAGTCATTTAAAGAACATGTGGAGAGTCTTAAAATGCGGGTGCACAAGCATAAAAGCAGAATCTCTTAATATGTGACAACTTCCTATTATTAATATATTCAAGAACAGGACACTATCGACCAGGATAATCACAATTCGATCTCCAACATGACAGAGCGAGTTGCAGAGGTCTTGAAGAAAAAGTCCCAACAGACTAAATACTAAATTTGGGAATTAAATGTTTTTCTTCGTGTCTTAAACATTTTATTTCTGTGCATTTCATTTTGGTCGTCTTTTATTCTACTATGCAATCACCCACTTAATATTGGAACATAAGCTGAAGCAATGAAACATTAATCGCAAAATTTCCCTCACTGCCAAAACTTTTGCCCAGGACTGTACTTGCAATAAATATCTCAATGCACTCTCCACCACAACTGAAATGAAGCTTCATGGTAACGTTACAGACCGGTATTAGCTTTTCTTCGTTTCTTTTACCTAACCTGGTGTCATGGTCCTTCTTCTTAGCACTCCAGTGCCTTGAGATAATGCTCTTAATAACCCTTTCTTTTTACGCTATCAGTGTCAGTGCAAACGCTTTAACCTCATCTTACTCATACCCTTGACTACAACACCTTGAATACACACTCGATCTACCTATTACCCTGTAATTCTTGAAATCACTATTCTTCTTTCCCACCATATACCTTGATAGTATCATAGCATTCTTCTAGTCCTCAGGCACTGCACTATTCTTTTTAGGGTTTCCTTGAAATAAACCCCACCAGATCCATTCCATAACACAGTCACCGCGACAGTTTAGCCTCTCAGCAATATATCGTCTACTTAAGCTGCCTTCTCTTTTCTTAGACCTCTCACAACTCTAACCTCATCTTGCGTTCTAATAGGTTTCATCCTAATACACCATCCAGTTCCACTCCAACATTATCAACAACTGATCAAAGTACTGTCGCCTTCTACTTATGATCTCACTATTGTTCACAAGTAGCCACCTATTCTTAGTTTCCTGCCTTCTTCCTCTCCGAAGTAACTTCCTATTCCCATCCGGAATTCCTTCATCTTCTTTCGAAATGCTTCATTTCTGTTTTCTTTAAATAATTACGCGTTTCATTAGCCTTCTTGCTTTCTTGGATTCATTCATCCACATCTCTCTGACTTGCTCATCTAGATTAATAAGCCGTTATATTTATGCCGCCCATTTTCTCTCAACTACGTTTTCTATCGCCATTCCATCTTTACCATTCAGCTTCCTGTCTAGTTCTAGCAGAACCACACAGAGTCTCTACAATAATATCAGTTCTAAGAATTGTTCCAACTTTGCTCTATCCCTATGTTTGCACTTACTTTCTCTCTCTTAATAGGCTTTAACAATAGTCTCCCTTACTATGCACTTTCTTCTCGTCTTCTCATCGCTAACGAGCCAATTAAACCTTATACGGCACAATCTTGTGATCAAGCATTACCGTACTCGTACCTTTCATAAATTTCACCTCCCGCACATCACAGAGTGTAATTATCCTCACTATTAGTAGATCAAACATATTCTTACACACACTCTTCTGCGCCAATATTGAGTTTATGCACTTTTATGTGCTGAAAAATATGTTTATCACATATAGTTTTCTTTCAGCATAAAAAACTAACATTCTTTTTCCATTTTTATCCTATCCGAGTGTACCGAACGCTCCAGTTATCCCATCTCTACACGCCCCTTTCCCCCAATCCCACAATTACCGACTGATACCCATTCCAGAAGTTCTCTTCCTTACTATCAATTCTACCATTACATGGTTCATATACCAAAACTAAGTGCAATTTCAATCTTGCAAATTTCATTTTCGCCCCCATATTTATTGAACTTTCACATTCATCTTCAACCATTGTATCATGCTACTCCTCGTTCATTAGAGCCACGCTTTCTATACGCCTACCATCACACCGCTACAATTCAAATCTGACGCACTCCGTTCGCTCCATCTCACATAAACTCTTCCTTCCCCTTCATGTTCGTTTGACAGATGCAAACATTTGCAATCTCGCTGTTTTAAAGATATTCATTACCAGTTTTCTATTTTCCACATCACATATAACCTTCAAATTTTACAAACTCACTTGATTCACTCATTGACGCGAATTAATTGTACTTAAATGAAAGGAGTCCGAAATAATTACGCTCATTATCGTGATTTTGTTCTTCCAAGTTTCTATTAATAATAATTTCAGGTAGCTTAATACAAGTGTGTAGGTGTGCTTTATATAGAAGTGTGTTTCAGTGTTTTAACTCCTGAATGTGAGGAAAGGAAGATTCTTGAGGTTATGTTTTCATACAGTTTGTTATGTCAAATCTACCGAACACAAGGCAATTTTTCCTTGTTATTCTGATTTCCTAAATAGGAACCGATTTAAAATTTCCCTCCATAGAAAGCCCACGTTCTCAAATCTGGACATAAAAGATTTAGACTATGTCAATTTCATTTTAAAATTTCTTCCATTCAGTTTATATAGAAGTTTTCCTATCCCATTTGCCGTTCAAGACTTTAAAAATGGACTTCATTCTATACCAATTCTTTTTCTTAAATTTATATTCCTCCCCCCCCCCAAAAAAATATATATTTCCTATTTAATTCTCTATATTTCTCTAAGCTTTTGAAGCCTGATTCTGTCGGAGATCTTTTCGCCCTTATTTATTTCAGTGCCGCGTCCATTTCTTTAAAATGCTTTCCTGGTAGTTCTCTTTTTGGCCTCCTCCTGCTCTTTATCAAGTTCTAATCTCACGGTCCACATGGCCTGGTTGAGTGGCGCCTTTTCAAGTTATTTATCTTTAGCAGATTGCTCTGGATAATCTCACACTCTCCCATCTGTTCCAAGACCAAGGAGGGAGATTTTGCGTCGGGTTCAGAAGTGAACTTCACGTTTGTTTCTGAGTGTTCATATTCGCATGTGAGTTCTAATGATATTAGAAATGTGGGTTCCCCGCTTGAAAAGAGGTTGATGATTGCTTACGAGTTCAAGGAAAGTGGAAGCTTAAACTGGTGGTAGGAGCCTCACTATAAAACGGAGGAGCTGACTTATGTCGACACCACATAAATCTCAAGTGACTTCAGTGACAGGGAAGTTCTAATCACCCCTGAAGGAAGTATGGGCTAATTAATCTCTTTTCAGATCCACGAACATCAATTCCCTTTGCTTTTGGCCCAAAGACATGAAGGAGATAAATTCTTCCTGATTTACCACTTTCTTAACAGACATCCCTTTACAAACGTCCATGTGGAGATGCTCTCGTTGTTCTTCGCTTTTTAGTGTTAGGTAATTAGAAAGATCTAATTCCCTGTGAAGAATTCAAAGAGGAAAGGTGATTTAGTACTTGGTACTGCGAGGAGTTACACAAAGGAATTAAATTGAAGGTCTTTATTAATAGACTGTTATTCCCTTTGTCGATTCAGATTATCATTTTATATTTCATTCGTTATATTTCGTAGATGTTATTTATCTTCTTTAATTTATTTTCTTTAAGAGCTTTGAATGAACAAAATAATGTAAGGTTTTAAATTCTCGAATTAACAATATAATCGATGTAATTTTTCGATGAACCAATACTATAAATAATTGCTGCTAATTATTCGTCTGTAATCAATCAAATGACGACGGCCACAATAAGCTTAATTGATTTTCTATGCAGTCCGTAGGATTGATTTGGCAGAGCAATTGCGAGGAGACTTTTGCTAGATTCAAAGGCTTTCAGTCGCGTCTTCTCACAATAGACATCAATCGAGGTAAATTCTAGGCATGCGCCGATTTCTTGAAATGCCCAATGACAAGCTGGTCAAAATGAGACAAATTAACACACACATACACACACACAGAGGGATTTTTTTTTAGAGCTCATCGGGCGACTGCCTACTTGGGCATTAGTCGCCGTATTAAAAACTGGCCTAGTACTAGGCTACTTTAAAATGTAATGCAATAATACAAAAAAACAAACAATACCAGAAATTGAAAAAAGGGAATACACACAGAGGGAGAGGAAGCGAGTGAGGGAGAGAAGGAGAGAGAGGGAGAGGGACTGGAAGGCTGAGAGAGAGAGAGAGAGAGAGAGAGAGAGAGAGAGAGAGGAGATAAGAAGAGAGAGGGGGCGAGAGAGATGGAATGAAAAAAATATATAGGGAGAGATAGGGTTATACAGAGGGCGAAAGAGAGTGATAGAGATAATGAGAAAGATAGGGTGAGACAGAGAGGGTTAGAAGGAGATGAGATCTTGGGAGAGAGGGGGATAGGAGAAAGTGCTAGAGATGGTAAAAGAGAGGGTAAAAGAGAGAGAGAGAATGAGAGGGTGAGAGAGAGGTTGTGAGAGAGGGTGATGAGAGAGAGTGAGGGTGAGAGAGAGGTTGTGAAAGAGCTGATGAAAGTGAGAGAGAGAGGGATATATATATATATATATATATATATATATATATATATATATATATATATATATACATACAGTGGGCTGCAAAAGTTTACAACACAATGTTAGAAGTAGAAATTTACATACTTTATTTAACGCAGGTTAACGAAATTTACAACGCGCGTGGAACTTTATCCAATTGATACAATGTAACGATCAGAAAAGCAAAATGGCGAACAGAAGAAAAATGATAAGGAAAATAGTGAAATTTTACAGTGCAAAATTTTACCAATTCATATATACATGGTTTAGTATTTGGTTCCATAACCCTTGTTGTCAATTGCAAGCGCCTTGAGTAATCTCCTACTATTTTTCTACAGTTGCTTGGGATGATTTTGTTCCATTCCTCTAAACGTATCTTCTTCAAATCAAATAAGTTACTCGGATCTTGTTTCTGAACTACGGATGAGTTTCAAATCCCTCCACAGATTTCCGATGGGGTCAGCAGATTGACTTCCCTATTCTAAACATTAATTCTACCTGTATGCAGCCATTTATAAACCTGTATGTAGCCATTTCTAAGTTTGTTTTGCTGTATGCTTGGAGTCATTGTCTTGTTGAAATGCTCATCCTGGTTTCAAGTTCCGACAGCCAACGCAGCCAACGCTAGATAACATATACTTTGTCCAAATTTCCCCTGTACATTTCGCCCTTCATTCTTCCTTCGACTACCCAGATTCTTCCAACCTTTGGCGAGCGAAAACAACCTCATAACGTGCTTCATCCAACGCGAATTTTGACTCTAGAGATCGTATTCTTTGGCGCACTTTTTTTCTTCAAACCCTGCCGATTGAATTTCGACCGAAAAGTTCTATTTTCGTTTCATCTGACCAAAGGATTTGTTCTCAGAACGTTGCCTTTTATTTAAATATTGATTTACCGACGCCAAGCGAGCTTTAGAGTCAATTTTCTGAAGGAGTGAGGTCTCTCTTAGAGTATCAGAAAAGAGATCATAACGACGCAAAGTTCTAATTGTATCATTGCTAACTTCAACTCCATTTGATTCCAGATCTTCCTGCAGCTCTAAGAGTAGACTGGTTTATTACATAACCAGGCAATGGCTTCGCCACTGCTCCCTACGGGAGGAGCTTGCACTTCGCTACTAAGATTAAAATTTAAAAAAAAAAAAGCAGCCATGGTTAATTTTTTATAAATTTTCTGAACTTCACCAATTATTATTTAAAATGGAACTCTAAACTAAATTTCATCCCTTTCAAAATATCACGTTGCTAAGATATAGTTATATAAGATATAAATAAATATACTTTCTAAACTTCACGATTTGTAATACTTTGGGTTTTAAAATATTCACAAAATTTTGATACTTATATTAATTTCTGAACTTCACCATTTTGTTTTTTGATATTATAAAAGAATTATTATAAATAACTTTGATAGAAAACATAGGTCATAACCAAACTAAGATGAAATTATTCTTCAAATACTCAAAAATATTCCCTTCTTAAAATATAGATTTAGTGATGATAATGATGATGATGATGATGATGATGAGGAGGAGGAGGATGATGATTATGATGTTCTAGCAAGGTTTCAAATTGCACGTTGCGTTAACATCTGAAGGTGACCTGAACAATCCAAAAGATGAATTGAATTCTGATACTTCTAGTTGCGTATTATAGTACCAACTGAATTTAAAGATACTTTAAGCTGTACAAATATGGTTCTGGCCCCAAACCACTCTTATGAAAAGCTACAATGCGTTCACGAAGATCTTGATGGATTCGTTTGTTTTTTCCCATGATAAAGATGTTGACGGTACAACTAACTTGTAAGCAATAACCAAATAGTCTTAAACGATAACAAAAAAAAACTCTCATTTAGTTTAGAATATTTTAGATATTCGGGAACAAATGAGGATTAGTTTATAATGAGACCTCTTTGCAGATGTTGCCTATTTAGATGTATTGATATAAATATGTTGTAAACTTTTGCGTTGTCAAATTTCACTATTGTCCTTATAAAGTTTTTCCTGTTTACCATTTTGTTTTTCTGATTTTTATATTGTATTAATTTCATAAAGTTCCACGTTACTTGTGAATTTCATTAACCTGCCTTAACTAAAAATATGTAAGTTTGCATTTCTAAGTGTTGCAAACTTTTGCGACCCACTATATATATATATATATATATATATATATATATATATATATATATATATATATATATATATGCATGAAAGACTCGACGTATAGGTGAGAATGGATGGGGAGAAAGAAAAGTCCAGACACTGCACAGAAGAGATGGAAGATCGCCGCTCGACCATTCTCTTGTCAATTCCATTCTGAGGAAGCCAAGAGGCGAAACGTCAATAAAGAGCTCTGTGCAGTGTCTGGACTTTTCTTTCTCCCCATCCATTCTCACATATATATATATATATATATATATATATATATATATATATATGCAGGTTCTATTGAAGTCCACAGCTGTTGCAGCGTTATTAATTTTAACTTTTATTTTCTTAATTCCATTTCTGTTCATTTCCTGAAGATGACTTAACATGGTCGAAAGCGTCTAGGAATAAAGAATTTCATTCGCGGATGTGTTTTCTCGCCTCGAAGATCCCGTTAAAAAACTCGTAAGAAATATTAAGAAAATACAAGTTAAAATTAATAACGCTGCCACAGTTGTGGACTTCAATAGAACCTGCATAAAACATGGCCTTTTACCTAATTATATATATATATATATCTATATATATATATATATATATATATATATATATATATATATATATATATATATATATATATATATATATATATATATATATATATATATATATATAATTATTTTAGGCATTTGCTTCCCACTTTTGAGACAAACCCTCTGTCATCTTTCCGAATTTTTTTCGATCTTGTGCAATTTTTAGCCTATTTTTTAAGATTATCTATCCATCTTGTTTTTAGTCTTCCTTTCGGTCTTCTTGTATCAAGTGGAATCCAATCGGTAATTTTTCGGGTCCATCTATCCTCTTAGAATCTTACCACATGACCTACCCAGCTCTATTTCAGGTTTCTTATAGCAGTCTTTTAGTCTGAAGTTTACTTTGTCCACTTATCCAAATGGCTTATTTTCTGTCACGCCAAGTTATCCATCATAATGTGTCGATGGGCTCTTTGTGTTGTTCTAAGTTTACTGTAAGTTTTTGATCAGGTTCTAAGTGTCTACTCAATAGGCCATAGTTGGGATTATGCATTGGCTGTATACTTTTCTTTTCTGACAGCTTCACATTTTGGCGTTGAGATGATGCTTGCCTTTCCAATTGTCTTCCAGGTCAAAGCTATACTGCCTGCGTGTTGGATTTCTTGACCTTTTCCCAGTGACATTTTTGATCTGTTGGCCAATATATATATATATATATATATATATATATATATATATATATATATATATATATATATATATATATAATCTCTCTGTCTCTCCCCCCCCCCCATCTAAATTTGCTCGGTATCAATTGTGAGGTCTATCATGTCGGTTGGTTTATCATGACTTTTTTTCCAAGGTTTATTTTTAAGCCACCTCTTTTGCTTTCATAGTTTTTATTGTAGCATCGTTTGAATCTCTTATATTTTATCAGTTCTGAGTACAATACAATATCATCTGCGAATCTCAGGTGATGGAAGTAATCCCCATGGATCTTAGCACCTTTGTTTCGCTAGTTTAGCCTCATGAAGATTTTTTTCTATGCAAGGCGTGATTAATTTTGGACATGTATCCCATTGTAAAACATCTTTATCTAATTTAAAAATGTCTTATCCCTTCGTAATCTAATTTAGGATCTGCAACTTTTGTATGTGTTCTTTGATATTTATATAAACCGGAACTATACCTCCATTATTCAAGGCTGTTATGATTGCTAGTATTTTACTTGAATCGAATGTTTTCCGGTAGTTAACAAATACCAATTATAGAGTGAAATTGTTTTATCTATGTGCTGGTTCAGAGTATCTATGTGGCCATTGGTTGAGAAACCTTTCTGAAGCCAGCTTGTTCTCTCAGTTGTTGGTCCTCTAGCTGGTGTTTCAGTCTGTTGGTAATGACTCTTGTGAAGAGTTTATCAACACACGAGAGAAGGGTGATTAGTCTGTAGTTGGTAGTGTCCGTTTGACCACCTTTTTGTGTATAATAATGATTATGGTAATGTGGTCCTCCTTCGGACTCTTGCCTTGTTTTAGACCTTCAGTATAGAGGCAATCTAGTTCTTCCACAATGACATTTCCAGATTCTTTTAGTAAATCCGAAGTGATGTGTCTTGTCATGGTGTTTTGTAGCTCCTTATTTGTTTTGATCGGAATTCCAATTTTCGATTTGAGAACGGCAGGGGAGTCATTGGTTGTTGTTGGTTGGTTGTGATTCTTGGATGGTTTATTGCTTGAGTAATACTTTTAAAAGTACTCCTTAGTTCTTTAAATTGTTTTTTCTTTATCTCTGGTGATTGTACTCTTTTTCTCTTTTATAGCTACTGGGCGAGATTTTCCTTTTATAAGTGTATTTCTAGCCATTTAATCATCTTTCCTTCTTCGGTGGTGTTTTCAACAATAGTTGTATTATATTTTCTGATGTCATATCTCTGTTTCTTTTTAATGAGCTTATTTATGAGGTTTTTCTAATAAAATTTTGGGGTTTGTGTTTGTTAAAGTGTTTGCACTTCTTGATTAGGTTTAGGCTTTCTTCTGAGAGTTTATTGTTGTTCCTATTTTGCGTTTCCTTCTATTCTTTTGCAGTGTCTGTCATGAGTTTCATCATGTTATTGTTCATCACTTGTATATTACTGGTGTTTCCATGGTAAAGGGATTTTCATGGAATGCTCTATGAAGATGGCGCTATAATTCTGGAACCAGAATTTTCTGGATCTTAATAAGTTTATTTTGGAATGGAATAGCTTTCTTCTATCTTGCTGACTGTCATTTTTTTCTCCTACATCTAATCATTCTATGTTCATTGATTTTTATTTTATTGATGAATTTGAAATTATTGACTAATTTCTTTTTGTCGATTAGCATGTAATCAATTTCAGCGTATTTCTCATAGTTTGGTCTTCTCAAAGTCCATCTTTTTGAGCGTAGTGTTGGCAAGTTTGAGGTCTTAGGCTAGTATAAAATCAACACTGCGTTGTCCCCTTTCATTTTGTTTCCCCATTGAGAACTTACCCAGTGCATGACTCATTACATTACCCAACCTTTGCATTAAAGTATCCTATGATGATGTTAAAATGGGATTTGTTATTGTTTAGGTTTGTTCAGATGTCATTGTAGAATCTATTTAATTACATATTCCTCTGAACTAGCAAATATCGGTTGTATACTCAGACTATTTTGAGGTTGTGCTTCTTAGAGACACCAATGTTTAGGTAAGAGGCTCTTTCTGATGTGCCGTGAAATTTTAATCTTTTTTTGAGTTCTCGATGTATCAGGAATCCAACTTAATTGTACCTTGGGTCTCCTTTACCTTTGTGGTGGAGTAGGTGAGGGGCTCTTTTTTTAGTCGTGCGCACGTGACTCGTTATAAGTTACTATGTCGGTCTGTAGGTCGGTCGATTGGATGGGAACTTTTTTACTTTTCAATGTGTTTTTTAGTAATAACATCGTAACTATTCAGCCGATTCTAACGAAATTTGAAACCCTGATGTTGTGTTACATTTTGTTTCAAATTATATGATTGCCAAAGTCCTCTCAAAGTTAGCCAGAGAATTATTAGGAAATAAAATCATAAATATTCGGTCGACTTTAACGAAATTTGAAACCGTTTTGTTGTTTTACATTTTCTTTCGAATGATATAATTACCAAAGTCCTTTCGAGGTTAGTCCGAAAATTAGGGGGAAAGTTTTGAAGGTCGTGAGGTCATATGGTCATAAGGTCATAAGTAGGAATAATTGAGAGCAGCTGACTTAGGTTTGTTGACCTCGTTTTAATAATGGCTTCCCCGTATAATGGGGTTTCACACAGACCAATTGCATCCCATTTAATATCAGGGATTTCAGTGAGGGGTTCTGTGAGGTGTTCCTAATAGAGTGTTCTGCAGTTGTAGGTTGCAATGTACAAGTCTTTATTTAGGGTTTTGATGTCGTCGTTAGGATTGAAATTGTAGTCAATCACATCTTAACTGGAGCACTCCTGTCTAGACAAGCACTGAGGTTATTGTACTCAGTCGCCATCTGGCTCACAACCCGCGTGGCTACACAAGAACTGTACTTGGACCCTTAGTTAAAATCCATTCTTTCAACAAACCGGCCGAATACTCTTAGGATTTGTTTCATGATGAGAAATTATGGAATAGAGAGAGAAAGAAAGAGAGAGAGAGAGAGAGAGAGAGATAGGAAAGGGTGGGAGAGGCAGATGGAGAGTGAGAGATAAAGAGTTAGATAGGAGGGAGCCCTTCTCACAACCACGAGGGCTTGATGAAGGGCTTACTTAGCTACAACATTGCCTTTTAACCGTGTAATTATAATTGTGCCTTTGCAAATGACGCTCGATTTATAAGGCCGAGCTTAAATGGATAAAGCGAATTTTCCATTCTCTTCGAAAGCAGAGATAACAATTTATATGACTAATTGATAAGAAGACTTTGGTTTGCGTTCGAAAGGCAACATATGCGATATAAGAACATAAGAAAAGAAGGAGACTGCAAAAGACCATTCATGGCCTACACTGGGCAGCTCCTGTTCCAGTCAACACACAAAAGATTTCTTACCAGAGAAAAGTCATCAACATTGTCACCCTTTACAGGAGTTCGTCAGATCTAATCTACAATATACATAAAATGTATCCAGAGGATTATGTCCATTCATCCAACCGCAAAATATAATCTCCCCACTCCTTAGAAAAATATATACATATGTACATAAAAAAAAGTCAGTCCCATCTAGCAGTTTCATCCATATATTTATCTAATCTATTCTTAAAACTACCCAGAGAGGAGGCTTCTATCACATGTCTAGTGAGCCTATTCCATTCATCTACCACACGATTTGTAAACCAATTCATCCCAATCTCCTTCCTAAACCTATACTTATCAAGGTTAAACCGATTGCTACGTGTCCTGTCATGTTCACTAAGTATAAGAACCTTACCCAGATCCCCTTTATTATATCTTTTTACCCATTTGAAGACTTCAATCAATTCCCCTCTGACTCTTCTCCTTTCCAATGTATGTAGATTTAGTTTTCTGAGCCTTTCACCATAAGGTAAGTTCCTTAGCCCACCAATCATCTTTGTCATCCTTCTCTGCACAGACTCAAGCAAATCAATATCCTTCCTATAATATGGTGACCAAAATTGTACTGCATAGTCTAGATGAGGCCTAACTAGCGCCAGATACAGTTTTAGAATGACTTCAGCACTCTTATTGCTTACACTCCTCCTAATGAATCCCAATATCCTATTAGCTTTATTCTTAGCATTTAGGCATTGCTTTCTAGGACGAAGGTCTGAACTTACCAAAATACCCAAGTCCCTCTCACAATCGGTCCTCCCTAAAATTCTCCCATTTAATTTATAACTATTCAATGGATTATTTCTACCTATACTAAGTACACTACATTTGTCTATGTTAAACTTCATTTGCCATTTCTCGGCCCAATTAGACAGAATGGTCAATTCCTCCTGCATTACAACAGCATCAGAATCAGCCCTAATGGCCCTACCTAGCTTAGTATCATCAGCAAATTTACTCAGGTCACTACTTATACCTATGTCAAGATCATTAATATAAATTAAGAATAGCAAGGGACCCAAAACAGATCCTTGCGGAACTCCACTGCTAACACCCCCCACTCAGATTTAACTCCATCTATACTTACTCTTTGCTGTCTGTCACCAAGCCATGACTGAATCCACTTAAATATACTGCCATCGATCCCGTGTGCTTTAACTTTGCTCAGAAGCCGTAAGTGTGGCACTCGATCAAAAGCCTTATTAAAGTCCAAGTATAAAATATTATAGTTTTCATCATTATCTGCTGCTTCATACACCTTACTATAAAAAGACAGCAAATTAGTGAGACAGGATTTACCCTTACTAAAGCCATGCTGTGATTCTTTTATCAACTTATGATTATCCAAGTGATCTCTAATATTCCTTGCTATAATAGATTCCATCATTTTCCCTACCACTGATGTCAAACTTACTGGTCTGTAATTAGACATATTTGTTT
Organism: Ceratothoa steindachneri; assembly: GCA_963969495.1. Lineage (NCBI taxonomy): Eukaryota > Metazoa > Arthropoda > Malacostraca > Isopoda > Cymothoidae > Ceratothoa > Ceratothoa steindachneri. The sequence continues at coordinate 102,612,327 of OZ018330.1, forward strand.
TATCCCCTTTCTTAAATATAGGTATTACATTGGCTTTCTTCCATGCCACTGGCACAATGCCACTCTCCAATGATTTTCTAAAGATGCATGCTAGGGGCTCACTTAACACATCCTTACATTCTTTCAAAATTCTAGGAAAGACCTCATCAGGACCGGGTGCTTTACTACTTTTGTTTTTATCAATTTCCTTTGTCACTATCTCCTTTGTGATCAAGATATCCTTTAATTTCTTTTCATCATTACCCCGAAAGATCATTGACACCTCGGGTATATTTAGAGTATCCTCCTGTGTAAATACTGAGAGAAAAAAGTCATTTAGCATTCCAGCCATTGAGTCCCTATCACTCACTAATTCTCCATTGGAATCTATAAGTGGGCCTATTTTATCTCTAACCTTAGTTTTGTATAATTGATAAAAACTTTTAGGATCTTCCTTTGCCCTATTTGCCACTTTAATTTCATAATTTCTCCTTGCTACTCTAATTAACTTTTTAACATCTCTTGCTAGTTCATTATATCTCTGCCTTAAGTGATCCTCTCCATTTTTTATTTTCCTATAAATGCCCTTTTTAATGCCAATATAATGCTTAATTTTATCTGTCATCCATTTTGGGTCATTATTTTTAGTCCTAACCTCCTTATATAGAATGTTAATCATCTGACCTGTAATTAATTGTTCAATTATTCTTTCATACTCCTCTTCAATTGTAATCTCTTCCTCCTGGTAATTATTGTCTCCACTAACTGATATCATTGAATCTATTCCTGATTTGACTTCATTGCCTGGTTTCTGTACAACTGCCTCCAGGTAAGTCCTTAGCCCATTATAATTTGCTCTTCTAAAGTCAGAATTTTAACATTGTTCATGCTACTATCAATACCATTCCATTTCATCTTTAATCTAATTTCACAATGGTCAACTATTACCCAAATTTCCTCCAATCTCAGTATCCTTAATAACTTCTTCCCTATTTGTCAGAAAATTATCTTGGACAACATTCAAAAATTCCTCAGCCTCCTAATCACCCACAAGAGCTTCCCAGTCTATATTTCTTTCATTAAAATCGCCCATTATACACACATGCTTACTTCTACATGCCCGTTCTATCTCCTGCCACAGAAGATTTGAAGCTTCCTTACTAAGATTTGGTGGTCTGTATAATAATCCTATGACAAGCTTGTTTTTACCTTCCTTTACATTTAGCCATAATGACTCTGTGTTATCATCTAATGTAATTGTACTGTTTACACAACACTGGAGATTATCTTTATTATAAATAATAACCCCTTCTCCTCTCTTCCTATTCCTATCTGTATGGAACATGTTAAAGCCCTCAATCTCAACCTTAGGTTTAAAGTGATTACCTACCAAATCAAGCCATGACTCTGTTATCGCAATTATATCAAAATTCTCTTCACTCGCTAACGCTCTTAAGAGATCTATCTTATTTCTTATACTCCGACCATTTGTGTAGTATATTTTTAAGTTTTTTTATTATTCCCATCTTCATTGCATCGTGCTTTTTTATTCCTAGTTATCTGCTCATTCACTTGTGCATTAGTCCCCCTATAACGCATCAGTATGCCCTCCCCCCCTAGCTATTCCTCTATCTCTGCATCCCTTCCATTTCCTACACCTGCCCTCTATTCCTGTTATTCCCTTACCTCTAACAGCTTCTAGTTTCCCACCCGTAAGGACCTAATCACACTATCCAGCTCCCCCCATAGAACCTCAACACCTGCCCGACTAAGATGGAGCCCATCCATCGCATACAACCTCCTATTCCCGTAAAACCCACCCCAGACATCTACAAACACCAATCCTAACTCCTCACACAGTCCTTTCACAAATTCATTCAAACCAATTGCACGCGACAACCATTCTACCCCCACATCCAATCTCGGAAGCACACCAGAAACAACACCTTTTACTCTGCTTCTACTCATCCTTTCAACTAACCTTTTATACTGCTCACGTAACTCACATGTACCCACCTTCGTTATATCATTCACTCTCACATGCGTAATCACAAATGCATCCTTCTCACACCCAGAAACCAGCCTATCATACCTCTCACAAACATCACTTACACCAGCACCCGGCAGACAAACTCTCATTCCCTTCCACTTGCTATCACTCAACTTCCTATCTAAATACCTAATCTGAGAGTCACCCATCACTAGCACCTCAGTCATTCTCCTATTCTCTCTTTGCCTAACATTACCCTCCCTCTTGCTCTCAGTCACACTACCACCCATCCTGCTTTCATCCACAATCACACCAGGCAAATCACTTTCACACTCTTCCTCTCTCAGGACATTGAATCTGTTAGTCAACCTAACAGGTTGAGATGAGATGAGCTCCTTCCGAGGGCTTGATCAAGAACTTAGCTACCACATTGCATTTTTAACCGCATATATATATATATATATATATATATATATATATATATATATATAAAGAGAGAGAGGAATTTTGAAAAGAGAATTTTAAGGAAATATTGAGAGATTGATATATAGATTTAGAGAAATTGAGATAGAGAAGGAGATTGAGAGAGGGACAAAAAGAGGTAGGAGGAGATAGGAAGAGGTATAAAGATAGGGAAGGAGTGGAAGGTGGGGGAAGTAGAGGACGGGAGAGAAAGCGAGAGACAAGGAGAGGTAGGGAAAGGTGATGTAAGTAGAGGGTGGGAGAGAGAAGGAGGGGAATATGGGGATAGGGAGAGAGTTGGAGAGAAATAGGGAGGGCAGGTGATGGAGAGGGATGGAGGGAAAGAGAAAGAGGAAGTGAGGGAGAGGGAGAAGCAGAGTGGGAGGGGGGCTAGGGAGAGCGAGAGAGGGAGCGGGAGCGGGAGTGAGCGGGCGCGCGAAAACAAACTATTGAGGTCAACAATCAAAGCGGTTTTTCGTAAATGATATTAATAATTATTTTGCGTCCTTCCGTAAATTCGCCAGCATCTCCTCCTACCACAAATTGGGACAAGGCCCCTCCTGATTAACCAACAAACTGAAGATGAAATGAAACAAAATGAATATCGCTGAAGGAAAATAATAAAACAGGGCAAAAATATATGCGAATAAATCTGAAACCCGCCAAAGCCAGGAGGGCGAGCCGAGATGAATTAAAAGAAATTGTGTTGGACTCCTGCCATGAGCACTGGAGAAATGGCGAGACGAAGCTGCGCGCGAACACAAACGCTAAACAACAGCACAAATAGAAATGAGATCCCAAGTCACAAATGAAATTAATACAGAGATAAAGACCATTTAGACGGAGGAAAATAGCTGTAGAGATTTGAAATGGCATAGTAAAGGGAAGCAATCGTAGACATATGTCAGATAGCAAATAGGGGGAAAAAAACAAAAGAACTAACAAATACGAGAGCATGTAATAACAAGACAACTGAATTAAAGCAATAATTGAGACAATGAAATTCGAAATTTCTTATTCTTACTTTCCCTTTCTCGTGATTTTAGACTTTATTTTGTTTGTCTCTCTCTGCTGCCTATCCATATCTATGTTACGTCTCTGTATTTCTCGTTATTTAAATGTTCACTGCCTTTGGGCGCGTTTATTGCCTACCCTGTGTATCTCTCCTTTTACATTTTAGTATATCATTTTTTTCCATTTCCCTTAATTCATTGGTTCTCCTTGCGTCTTCCAATATGGTTCCCAGTTTTGGAAGAGATGCGAAAATGGCCTCCATATTTTTTTATCTCAAACGTATCGCCTTGAGTTATTATAGTGACTACCAACGACAAAAAGGCGAGTCTGGCACTGGCGTTTTACCTCTCCCCCTCGACGCAGTGCCATCTTGCCGAATTTGTCCTCGATTTTGGTCCTCATAAAGCGTCGCCTCGCTCCTTCTCAGTCCCACTCTTCATCCGCCCTCCTCAACTGCATTATGGCACCAACGAGCTTTGCCTTTCAATTGCCTTTCCTTTGACCCCCTCTTTATCATCTTGCCGTAAAACTACATTAAAAAAATTACATGAAGTCAGAGATACTGTACCATAAGCGCATACATGCTAACGACAAACACTGTCAAAACGTACACAACGCTAATGGGGGCATACGACGAAGGGGGAGGGGGATATCTGTTGCCAAGGAGGCTACCAGTAGTATGTATAATGTATATTTGTCGCAGTGTTTAAGTCTAAGAATGTATTGTATCGGTCTTTCTGCAGTGGTGGTAGTGTCAGGTTCGTAGCTGTCGCCCGAAATGAAGAAATGAGGACGCAGCCCCGCCAACTCGTGTCCCTTATGTGTCCCTTTGAAAGTGGAGGGAACGAAACGCGGGCATGAAGGAACGAAACGAGGGCATCGAGGAACGAAACGAGGGCATCGAGGAACGAAACGAGGGCATCGGGAAACGAAACAAAGGCATAAGGGAACGAAACAAAGGCATGAGGGAACGAAACGCGGGCGTGCGGGAAAGAAACGCTGGTGTTTAAAAAGGAAAGGCGGGCATCGTGGAACAACAGGCGGCCGTGTCGGAACGAAACACAGGCGTCAGGGAACTAAACGCGGGTTTAATGGAAGGAAACACGTGCGTCAGGGAACGAAACGCGTGCGTCAGGGAACTAAATGAGGGTGTTAGGGAACTAAATGCAGCCTTTAGGGAACGAAAAGCGAGCGTCAGGAAACGAAACGCGGGCGTCAAGAAACGAAACGCAGGCCTCGTTCCATGCCGCGAAACACAGGCGTCGGGGAATCAAACACGGTTATCAGGGTAATAAACGAAGGTGTCAGGAAACGAAGCACGGGCGTCAGGGAACGAAACACGTATGTCATGGAACTAAACTTGGATGTTAGGTAACTAAACGCTCGCGTCGAGAAACGAAAGGCGGGCGTCGAAAGGCGGGGAACGAAACACTGGCTTCGGGGAACGAAATGCTGGCTTCGGGGAACGAAACACTGGCTTCGGGGAACGAAATGCTGGCTTCGGGGAACGAAAAGTTGACTTCGGAGAACGAAACGATGGCTTCGGGGAACGAAATACTGGCTTCGGGGAACGAAACGATGGCTTCGGGGAACGAAACGCTGGCTTCGGGGAACGTAAGGCTGGCTTCGGGGAACGAAGTCAAAAATTTATCACCAAACCTTTTTATTTCTAGTCGCTGGCTTTATGTAGCCTGCTACACTGTAGGAATGGCACGGCCTCCAAGCCCTATTTCCCTGACATTCTTAAACTAGTTTGATACTACCTGGGCTTTATTCCATTTACAGATTTCCATTATAGCTCTTTTTGTCACTTTCTTTATAATTTAGATCAACACTTTGTATCTTAAATAGTCACGTTTTTTTTTAAAGAAATTGCCACCGAATATATACTCGTACTAGAGCCCATATCTTTGTTTTTCTAATAGTTATAATGACAAAATTAGTGTCCGAGAGTACATTGATCTTACACTTGGAAATGCTGAGTTCTGCCAAGTTCCTTGAAATAGTTCAAGTTTTCGTGTAGTCAGGAGTTGCGAGAGACTATGGAATCTTGTTACCATCCCTAAGGAGAGAATGAAGCTGTAGTATGAACTTTGACAATATTGCTCCACAACTGTCTACCCTGAAGAGAATAACATGATTAGTAATATACACTGGCTCTATATTATTCACAGCGATTCTTATATTATGCACCAATGGCGATATGTATTGCCTGATAAGCTAGTTGAAAGAGTAACAACCACAAGGAGTAACAACAACAAGGAAAGAAGGTACCCTAGAAGACCTTACGGTCCATTCAATGAAGGTACCTTTGGACTAGCAGTGAAGCAGGCACATCTCTGCTCAAATGCTTTACGTCCTTTCACGGCCATTTTTCAAGACCCTGTCTAGTCTTGACTTGAACTGGTCAACAGATTCACTGTTGACAACTTCCAATGGAAGTGCGTTCCAACTACTGCAGATACTGTACATGAAAGATTTTCCACACAGATCGCGGTTGTAACGCTTCAGTTCAAGTTTAAAGCCGTAATTTCTTGTTCTGCTCTCAACAAGTGTGAAAATATCCCCGTAGTCAACATTGTCGAACCCTCGAAGTATTTTCAAAACTTCGATGAGCTGACCATGCAGTCTACGGGTTTCCAACGAGAACAGATCTAATTCCCTTAATCTATCTTCATAACTTTTATGTCCGATAGAGGGAATCAGCTTGGTTGCCCTGGCTTGCACGCGTTCCAATCTCGCGATGTCCTTTCGAAATGAAGGACTCCAAAATTGTACGGCATACTCCAGGTGCGGTCGGAAAAGTTAGTTGTACAAACACAGTACAATCTTCTTGTTCCGAAATCCAAACTGGCGCTTTATATAGCCTAGCATCCTTTGGGCCTTTTTCTTCGCCTCAATGCACTGTTTCGAGAACTTGAGGTCACTAGTGATTGTTACACCCGAGTCCTTCTCAGTGTCGGTGGATTCAATAGCAGTGCCCTTAAGGATATACTGAGATTGAGGGTTTATGTGGCCAAAATGCATCACTTTGCATTTGGTCACGTTAAAAGGGATTTGCCACGTGTCCGACCACTCCCCAATCTTCCGAAGATCTTCCTTCCGGCGGGCAGTATTTCCATCCTTTGCAACGTTCATACCAAGCTTGGTATCGTTGGAAAATTTGCAAATCTTGGCAACCATGTCACCGTCCATGTCGTTGACGTAGATGATAAATAGTAGTGGTCCCAGGACAGAACCTTGAGGCACCCCGCTAGTAACAGGTGCCCACTCAGAAGCCTGTCCATTCACCACCACCCGTTGCCGTCTGCAACTTATCCAGTTCTCGATCCAGCCGGCTACTTTTCCGTCTATGCCCAGCGCTCGCACTTTTCAGAGAAGGCGGCGGTGGGGTACCTTATCAAAGGCTTTCTGAAAGTCTAAGTACACCACATTCACCGCCTTGTCCCGATCGTGCTCAATGAAGACGAAGTGGAGGAATTCCACAAGGTTCGTCAGGCATGACCGTTGCTTTCGGAAGCCATGCTGGGAACTCCTCAGTAGCAGGTTTGACTCTAAATACGACGTCATTTTTTCCACTATCATGCTTTCCATGAGTTTACCGACTATCGAAGTCAGACTGATAGACCGGTAGTTTGACGGTTGGCTACGGTCTCCTTTCTTGAAGATAGGAGTCACCTCCGCTTTACGCCAGTCTCTAGGAACACATTCGGTCCGGATTGACATGTTGAAGATTGCGCTCAGGTGTCGTGACACTTGATCGCGCACTTCTTTTAACACTTTAGGTAGAAATCCATCCAGGCTAGGTGACTTATTCGTCATTAGGTCAGTGATCTTCTTTTTTATTTTCCCTTCGGTGAAGTCTATATCCTCCAGTTTTTTCCCCCAGTAGGAATCCGTCGGCTGGGGGATGGGACCACACTCTTCAGTAAACACTTAAGAGAAGTAACAGCAAGGAGTAAGAACAAGGAAAAAAGGTACCCTAGGAGACCTTACGGTCCATTCAAAGAGGGTACCTTTGGACTAGCAATTGAACAGGCACATGGCTGCTCAATTGTTTTGCGTCCCTAAACGGCCACTTTTCAAGACTTTGTCTAGTCTTAACTTGAACTGGTCAACAGATTCACTGTTGACAACTTCCACTGGAAGTGCGTTCCACTTACCGCAGATACTGTACGTGAAAAGATTTTCACACAGATTGCGGTTGTAACGCTTTAGTTCAAGTTTGAAGCCGTGATTGCGCGTTCTGTTCTCACTCAGTGTGAAAATATCCCGGTAGTCAACATTGTCGAACCCTCGAAGTGTTTTGAAAACTTCGATGAGCTGACCACGCAGTCTACGGGTTTACAGCGAGAACAGATTTAATTTCCTTAGTCTATCCTCATAACTTTTATCTCGGATAGAGGGAATCAGCTTGGTTCCCCTGCTTGTACGCGTTCCAACCTTGCGATTACCTTTCGAAATGAAGGACTCTAAAATTGTACGGCATACTCCAGGTGCGGCCGAATATGGGAGTTGTTCAGACAAAGTACTATCTCCTTGTTACGGTATCCAAACTGGCGCTTTATGTAGCCTAACATCCTCCCGGCTTTCTACTCTGCCTCGATGCACTGTTTCAAGAACTTGAGGTCACTAGTGATTGTTACACCCAAGTCCTTCTCAGTGTCACTCTATTCAAGAGCAGCGCCCTTAAAGATATGCTGAGACTGGGGGTTTATGTGGCCGATATGCATCACTTTGCATTTGGTCACGTTAAAAGGGATTTGCCACGTGTCCGACCACTCCCCAATCTTCCGAAGATCTTCCTGCAGGTGGGCAGTATTTCCATCATTTGCAAAGTTCATACCAAGCTTGGTATCGTCGGCAAATTTGCAAATCTTGGCAACCATGTCACCTTCCATGTCGTTGACGTAGATGAAGATTAGTACTGGCTCCCGGACAGAATTTTGAGGCACCCCTCTAGTAACGGGCGCCCACTCAGAAGCCTGTCCATTTACCACCACCCGTTGCCGTCTGCAACTTAGCCAGTTCTCGATCCAGCCGGCTACTTTTCCGTCTATGCCCAGCGCTTGCACTTTCCGTAGAGGGCGGCGGTGTGGTACCTTATCAAAGGCTATCTGAAAGTCTAAGTACACCACATCCACCGCCTTGTCCCGATCGTGCTCATTGAAGACGAAGTGGAAGAATTCCACAAGGTTCGTTAGGCATGACCGTTGCCTTCGGAAGCCGTGCTGGGAACTCCTCAGTAGCAGGTTTGACTCTAAATACGACGTCCTTTTGTCAACCATCATGCTTTCCATGAGTTTACCGACTATCGAAGTCATACTGATAGGTCGGTAGTTTGACGGTTGGCTTAGGTCTCCTTTCTTGAAGATAGGAGTCACTTCTGCTTCACGCCAGTCTCTAGGAACGCATTCGGCCTGGATTGACATGCTGAAGATTGCGCTCAGGTGTCGTGACACTTGATCGCGCACTTAATTCAACACTTTAGGTAGAAATCCATCCAGGCTAGGTGACTTATTCGTCATTAGGTCAGTGATCTTCTTTTTTATTTTCCCTTCGGTGAAGTCCATATCCTCCAGCTTTTCCCCCGAGTAGGAATCCATTGGCTGGAGGATGGGACCACACTCTTCAGTAAACACTGAAGAGAAGTAGTCGTTGAGGAGGTTAGCATTTTCTGCATCTAAGTGCTTTAATGCCCCCTCCTCATTTCTCAAAGGGCCAATTGTTTGACGGATTGGTTTACGGCTGTTTACATATCCAAAGAACTCCTTGGGATTCTCTTTACAGAGTCTCGCCACTCGGGGTTTCTCACACCGCTTAGCCACCCTTATGCTGGACTTCACTCTCCTGGTTAGCCTTCGGTATTCGTCAAAGTCACCCGAGATTTTCTATTGCCGGTACACAGTTCTCTTCTTCCTAAGCAGTTGGCCGATTTCTCGATTAAACCACTTTAGTTGAACATAAGACCAAGGAGGACATTTCAGAGGGATAAAACGCGATTGAAGACTCATGAATGTGGATTTGAAACTGTACCACGAGTCTTCAATAACATCGCACATTTCTAGCCTCACGTCCGTCAGTCCAGCACGAAGACCTGCAAAGTCTGCTTGAGTTTCCTCGATTTACTAGTTGCAGGCCCTGCTTTCGGGACTTTGACTACAAATGTAATTAGTCGGTGGTAACTGCCACCAAGCTCTTCGCTTACAGAGAGGTCCTCAACAATGTCATCCTCAGAGGGGAAAACCAAGTCGAGGATATTGTCTCGTTTCTTTGGCTCTCTCGCCCATTGAGTGAGGAACTTGTTGTTCGCGAACTCCAGGAGTAGTGCGTTCTCGCCACATGGTTCTCTGGTTTCCCAGTCAACTTGTGTGTTGAAATCACCCATGACGATACACACTCTGTCTTCGACAAGTTCTCCTAGTAGCTGAGACAGATCTCTGTCCTTTTTAACGAGTTGGGCAGGAGGCCTATAAAGCACCAGGGTCCTGTATTTGGCAGGACCTATCTCTAGGTCAACACCTAGTAGTTTATGGTCGGATACGATGTTGCAATCCGTCGAGTTGAGAGTATCCTTGACATACAACATCACACCGCCACCCTCTCTGTCTGGCCTATCTTTCAGGACGAGCTGGTAACCGGGAATCGTGAATTCACCCTCAAAATCTCGGCTTGAGGTTTTTATCCACGACTCCGTTATGGCCACCATCCTAGGTTCCTCTGTTGCCACGAGGCCACGGAGCTCAAGAAACTTATTCCTGATTGACCTCGCATTGAACAGAACAACTTTGAGGGAGTCCCCCAGTGTAGGACTCCCTACGCTCTTCCGTTTCCCGGCTTCTTTTGTGTGTCAGTACCCCCTCTTTGCCACATCTAAGAACGTCGTTCCAGGAGTGACACGGGCATACTGTCTTATGTCCGCCTTCACTCTGGGTTGGACGCTCCTCTGCGTCCGCTCTACGACATCCTGGATTAAGTTACAGAGTACAGCCTTTTCCTTGAATGAAAGGTGCACTCCGTCCCTTCGTTAAAGGTCGTTTCGACCGTAAAAAGTGCGCTAAGGTTCCAGAAAGAAGACCCCTTCCGTCGTACAAAGGTCGGACAGGCGCTGGTTCAAGGTCACGTTCCTTTAGTGAGCTGTCCGGCTAGAACATCTTCTTGGGAGCATCCCTACAACGACTCGTTTGCGAGTTTTCAATCCGCAGTCGTCCACGGCTCCCATGACCGTGCTGAGAATTTTCTCGCTGGGGCCTACTTTGCTTCCTCGGAGGTAGAGGTCATTTCCACTCACCATCAGGGCAACGACTGAATTCTCGGAGATCTGAGATTTCTCAACCTCTAACCTGATGTGGTGGTTCCCCCGCCCTGGCTGGCAGCATAGCTCCACACTAGTGCGAAGGCGGGCTGCTAGCAGGGGCTGCAAACCTTTGCTTTGGAATCGCCCACAAGGGTAACCCTCGGACATTTCCGTGCAGAGGTTTGAGGCTTTCCTTCCGGAAGCGAAGTCTTGGTTCCTTCTTTCTTCTCCATCTTATTTTTCTTGTTCTTCTTTTTCTTCTTCCTTTTCTTATTCATCTGTTCCTCCTATCTTCATTTGTTATGTACTCTTATGTTTTTATCTTTTCTTCTTCTGCTTCTACTTTATCTTCTGTTTCAACCTTCTCTTCTTCCTGTTTCTTTCCCTTCCTTTTCTTTTTCTCTGAGGATTTATCCGAGCATGCTGACCTAGCTCTGGGGGTAAAACTGCAGATGCAGTGTTTACTACAGGGCTTGACGTTAGCTCTGCTATTCTAACCTCTGGCCTGTGAATCAGTCCGGCGTGTTCCACTTCTAGGTTGTTTATTTTCTCATCCAACTTCCTAGACCTTTCCTCGGAAGCCCTGCATGTTTCTTTTAGCTCCTTGATTTGGCCGTTTAGAATACATTCGGTGCAGGAACTGGCCGGGTGGCATTTGGAATAACACCCCTCCGGAAAGTCCACGCACCACTTATCTATGTGTCATATTTCGCACGTGTATTTTAGAGCTCCTCAGCCTTTCTTGCCGGTCATTTTGAACACTTTCTCTCTCAATACTTTGCGACCGATCAATGATAAAAAGGGTGGTTGGTGAGTTCTCCCCGCGTTAGTCGCTCTCGCCTACCCATCGGAGAGGTTTCGGATCTTTCAGAAGGCACGCTCCATGTGCTGCTGTTCGTCCGACCGAGTCGTCAAACCTCGGCGTGATGTGGCTCCTAACCAAGCAGCACTGACGGTCCCCCAAGGGGCCATCGATTTCTGACCAGGTGAACAACGGAGCACGCCCCGTACTAAACTCCTACTAGTTCCCTTCACGACGGTCAAGATCTCGGAGCAGCGTTCACTGGATATCCAGTCACACCAAGAGACTCGACCCAAGGCTTTTTATTGGCCTGGCAACCAACCTGGGAACAAAGGGCCGTCACCTCGAAATGATGCTACCAGAGGCACCCGTCAACGGTCACTGGTAATGGTCAATAATTACGCGCCAGGGAAGGGGTTAACGGGGCACTACCCTCATCTCATTCATCATGCCTTAACGCCTAGGACACCTCTAGTTCTAGTCTCTCGCAACCAGTGAGCGTCGATTGGCGTTGTTTATAGAGGTTCCAAAGCCTCTCTTCTGACGCATGAGGTAGCTGCCAGGTCGTTATATGTAGATAGATGGAAAAAGGGTAAGAGTGACATGATAGGAATAGGGATTGTTTTTGTTCCTTTTTTTTCTTTTTGCATATGTAGAAAAAATAGGATTAATGTAAAAAAAGGGGGTAGGATAGAGTAAGATAAAGAAAGATGCACTTAGTCTGGAACCTAATTTCCGACCAAATCGACAAGGGAAGCCCTGTCAGGGGTACCATAAGATAGGTCCCCCACCGACATAGCTCGAAAAGTCAAGGGTACGCACAAGCTCTCTTCCCGCGACAAGGAGGCGTCACCTCTCTCCCTCTATTTTCTTTTTTTCTCAAAAAAAGAGAGAGGTTAGCATTTTCTGCATCTGAATGCTTTAATGTCACCTCCTCATTCCTCAAAGGGCCAATCATTCGACGGATTGGTTTACGGCTGTTTACATATCCAAAAAACTCCTTGAGATTCTCTTTACAGAGTCCCGCCACTCGGAGTTCCTCAGACCGCTTAGCCGCCCTTATGCTGGACTTCACTCTCCTGGCTAGCCTCCGTTTTTCGTCAAAATCACCCTAGATCTTCGATTGCCGGTACACATTTCTCTTCACCCTAAGCATTTGGCCGATTTCTCGATTAAACCACTTTGGTTGAACAGAGTACCGACGGGGGCATTTCAGAGGGATGAAACGCGATTGAAGACTCATGAATGTGGTTTTGAAACTATTCCAAGAGTCTTCAACAGCCTCGCACTCTTCTAGCCTCACGTCAGTTAGTCCAGCGCGTAGACCTGCAAAGTCTGCTCTTCTCAAATCTAATTTCCTCGATTTACTAGTTGCAGGCTCAGCCTTGGAGACTTTGACTACAAATCTAATTAGTCGGTGGTCACTGCCACCGAGCTCTTCGCCAACAGAGAGGTCACTGCATGGCGAAATGTTGTCAAAGTCTCTTCCTTTGTGAAAGAAGAGAGAGAGAGAGTTTTTTTTGTTTTTTCTAATGTTTTTAGCTCGTCTGGCGACTGCTTACTTGGGCATAAGTCGCCGTAATCACGACGGAGAGATAAAGAGAGAGAGAGAGAGAGAGAAAGAGAGGAGAGAGAGTGGTGCAGCAACCACAGTTAAGACGTTGTCCTCAGATGCACCCTAAAGCTTCAGGAAAATCTTTGAACCTGAATGTGTAGGTTCTGATCATCTCTATCTCAGTCTCTTTGTAACTCTCTTTCAGTCTCTCTCCCTCTCTCCCTCTCCCTCACTTTCTTCCCTCTCTCTCAG